>JASDQU010738410.1:405358-433469 GCA_032191745.1 Picea mariana | reverse complement strand
CATCAGAAAACACATCCCACATCTTTGTCTTTCCCTTCAACCACTCTTCTCTCTGCTTGTATATAAGACGAAGGTTGGTGTGCACATACACTACTAAGTCACCGGACACGACAACAAACTACAAAGAGAAGAGTTCAATAGAAGAGTTTATACTTGAGTGAAGGGTACATTTTTATTAGGGTCGTGACAAAAGAGTTCAACAATCAATGCCACCAACATCGAGGTACATAAAGAGCTTGGTTCTCTTGATTAAATGTCAGTTCCATACCCTCATACATGATAGAATCCAGTGGAAACATTGCAATCTTGCCAATCTTGAAATCCTGAAAACTGTTAAGTCTACTGAATTTTGAATGGGACCTAAAATTCTACTTTCTCCATATGAAGTCCAATGAGGTTGGAACCACTCTCAAACATCCTGAAACAATTAATGGTAATGTTAAAAATTTAAGTAAAAGGATGAGAATCCTTTTACTTTAAGAATTTAACATTACCATTAATTACTACCCTCAGCTGCACACCAAAACACCTTACAACTCCACCTTGTTACTTAGGTTTTAGGTTTTAGGGGGGTTTAGAGGGTTTTAGGTTTCTGGGACCAAACCGGCCGGTTTGGTCATAAACCGGCTGGTTCCGTCTTAAACCGGTCGGTCGGTTCGGTTTTTCAACCGGTTCGACCCTGTCTGTCATCTAACCGGTCAAACCGGCCGGTTTCGGTTTCGGTTTACCGGTTTTTAAAACTATGCTTCAAGCTGGCATCTTTTCGATTTCTTGAGTGCTGCATCTTCATCAAAAGTCACATCCCTTCTGATCTTAATGTGGCGGTGACCTAGTATGTAAATTCTGAAGGCCTTGGATACCTCATAGTATCTCACAAATATTCCCTTCTTTCCTGAAGGTTCCAACTTGTTTCTCTTCTTATTTGGAATATGTATAAAAACCGGGCAGCCAAATATTTTGAGATGGCTTACCTCTGGCTTCTTTCCGGAGAACATCTCTTCAGGGGTCTTGAACCCAAGTGCACTATGGGACAATCGGTTTTTCACATATATGGCTTTCATTGCTGCTTGAACCCAAGATTTCAGAAGCAAGAGTTCCATTGAATTGATATTGTAATACCCTAGAAGAGAAGTTGGCCCAGAAGAATAAAGTAATAATGAAAAGACACCTATCCATAGAAGAAGTCGGCCCAGTGGCCAGGAAGACTATAAATAGAGGACGTCTTGGCTCATTTGTTCACTCACACACACTCTCCCAGCTACACAGAAGCAAGGCACAAGTTTGAAGGAGGTGACGCAGTAGCTGCACAGTTTATTATTGCTCAGTCTTTTGGTGTCTCTCTCTTGTGCGCTACTCCTTGAGGAGGTGCGCTACCTTTGTATGGTGCTGCTGCAGTAGCTGAGGTGGTATTTCTGGTTAATCTAGCACTTGTGCTAGGGTTTATCTGACTGGACTTGCTTTGTGAACATAATCTATCTAAGAAAGGTTGTTGGGTTTTTCCCCCATTTGGGGTTTTCCCAGGTTAAATCTCTTGTGTTCTTTTCTGTCTCTTGTTTATGTTGCTACTGCTCAATACATGATATATATGTTAATGGTAACGAAGTAAAAGAACACTAGTAACACTAATGCTTTATAAATAAGGAAAATCTAACAAGTAAGTGATCCAAGCAACCCAATGTTGTCTAGGGCTCAACGCCCTTTTCCACAATGCCCAACGCTTCTTTAGTGCAAGGTCTCCTCCAAGCAAGCAACCTTATCTTCATGTGCCCGCTACATGAAGTCATCATGCTGTCACAAGGTCTCCAATGCTCCAAGGAAGAATGTCGATCAAGCATCCATATCAGGTCAAGCAATCAATGAACAAGCCACCTCCAATGTGCAAGTCCATCATTGAACAACCAAGGGTTCATCCATACACCATGCACCTCACATCACATGAAGCACCCCCAAAGTATGGTGTAAACACTTTCGGAGTAACCTTGAAAGCTAACACTTCCTCTTTACGAGGAAAGTGTTTTCACAAACATTAGTTTGTTTCGTCTGCATCTCCTCCAAACTTGCCATCTGCAAATGTGTACTTGTTGTAGTCTTGGAATCAACCCAAACATCATCCTCAACTAGGTGTAACACCTGTCCTGCTCAAAACAATTGGAAGGCTCACAAATGTTAGAAACCAATGCAACATGACTAACATATCTTCTAGGAGAAATATTTGCCCTCATTGAAGATCTAGGTGCTCCTACATGCTCCTATGCATCTTGTAATGTTTGAATATGCCATCATGACTTCCTTCTTGCTAGGGTAGAAGGCAAGGGCATTTCCACCCTCAATCTCACTCATCTACCTTTGAATTTGTCTCTAGAGCAATAACCTCCTCACTTCCTTCAATCGCTGAAGGAGATACTTGTGAACTAGACAATCTCACATCCTCATCAAAGTCAACTCCCTCTATATGAGAGAATCTTGAAGTAAGAGTAACATCATGGTCAACTCCCTCTACTTGAGAGAATCCAATAATCTTGTCCCTGTACTCTATAACACCCCTATTTGTTGCAAAATTCCACAAAGGTCTCCATAACATCTTGCCATGCATCCTCTACATATGCCTCCTCAATACTAGGAGGTACATTCAACTTTTGGTTGGAATGTATGAGTGCCATATGATTAGCAAGCAACTTGTAAAAGCCACCATCTAGCACACCTCTAGCCAACGTCCTTAGACTAGCTAGACTACAATCATTGATAGTCTAATGTTGTCCTTCAAATGCAACTCTATACTAAAGCTTACCCATACAAGAAATTGTAAGAAGATTTTTTTTTCAAACTAGGAACAAACAAAACATCGCTCGACTCAAGAATATCGCCTGAAGGCATCTGGAAGACAATGGAGCCCACTCCTCTCATAGGATATGTAGCATCATCACCCATCTCCACACTCATAACTCTCTCTTGCTCTTGAAACTTGCCGAATAACGACCCGTCATATGTCGTATGTCTCGAAGCTCCATTGTCCACATACCATCCAATACTAGACAAAGTGTTAGAAAATAAACAAGCGACTGTGGTGTAGGTGGTCTCAAGCTAGGATGATGACCCATCCACTCTAACTATAGTACCCACAATCTTTGCACCTTGTATCAGCTGCTTGGCCTTCCCTTTCTTCTCTAGACAGTGGTCGACATAATGACCCATTTGATGACACTTGAAGCATTTTACCTTGCTCAAGTCTTTCTTTTATGTGCCTTCTTTCTTCTTGTAGTCTTTGTTGCTACCCTTCTTTGTTCTCTCGATGAGAGCAATCTCATCTACTTCCTCTTGTTTCCCCAAACAAGCTTGTAACTTGATTTCTTCCTGCACAAGATCAATCCAAAGCTTTGCGAAATTCGACAAGGTCTCATGAGGACAAACACCTTGAACAAAAGGCATCCAGGGTTCTAAGTAATGGAGATCAACTCCTGATCTTCTATCTTTGTCCAATGGCAGTGAATTGATCTCTCAACTTAGTGATCTTGGTTAAGTAGCTCACCAGGGTATTTGTCTTGCGCATATGAATAGATGAAAGTTGGTTTCCTAAAAGCATTTGTCGAGAGCGACCAATTATGTTGGATTGATAGGGTTCTGGAATCACTTTCACAACATGCTCCCAAAGATAAGTATCTGAAGCCTGAGCTTCCATGGATCAAAATTGGAAGCCCCTTCCAATCTATCACTCTCTAAGATCGAGAGTCATCTTACACATACCAAAACAATCCTCAAGTGCACAAATCAACAATATATAAAGTAGACAACCCTTTCTAGGGTCCAAGTGTTTCTCTCAAGCAATCCAAGGTTTCACACCCAACAATGTCAACAAGGTCAAGAACCTCTCCTAGGTAACCCATAGCTGAAATACCAATTCTCTCTCTCACTGAAGAGTGCTTTCAGCAAACTCGCTATGATACCATGTAGAAATTTCATGATTTAGGGCAATTAATGCAACTTCAGAAATTTCACCTCGCAAGGAGGTTTCTCGGATCTTAACCATTAAGGCTGATCTGAATTATAAATAAAACATTGAGAACTCCTTCACAACCCAATCACCAAGGCAATCCAAGGGAAAACATACCATTCTTATGCCACTAAGTTTCATCCCTCTAGGGCAATCTTATCATGCTTAAACCAGATCTGAAAATTAATTTTATGACAGCAGTAAAGTCTGCCCTATTGTCTTCAATATCTATGTTAAAACCCTTAACAATTCCTCCTTAACATATGTCAAATCAGCAAGATATATAAGAGCTGTTAATTACAAAACCATGAAGACAATGATTGCTGGAAATCAAGTCTGCAAATAGGCAATTTTGGATAGCTGAAAACTATATATATATATCAAGATGAAGTACATGTACATACAATAGCCTCATCCCAAGGCCAGTACAATCCTCTAGCTCTCCAAAACTCTAGCTAGGGAAAACCAAGAAAAACCCTAGCTCCACCAAAGATACTCCACAAACTATCATCAACACTAGCAAGCCTCCTTGGCTCGAAGCAAGATGTCTCCTCTCTCCTCTTCTTCTCCAACATGCATAAGCTTCTTCTCCTCTAGGTTTTCTCACAAACCCTAGCTCCTTAGTCTTCTTAGGGTAAAACCCTAGACCTAGTACATTCAAAGAATCCTCCAAGAACCCTAGTACTTCATAACCAAGAGAGAGAAAATAAAAAGTACATAGGGGGAGAGAGAGACTAGTGGGCCAAGAATACACAAGTGGGCCTAAAACCCTTACAAGCAACCTACTACAAACAAGTAGGCCCACACATGTGAAGTGCTCCTCTACAAGTGACACATGTCAATCTCCAAGGTGACAACAATCCATAAGCAATGCTCCAAGGCAAGGGGTATACTCCTCCAAGGTCCAATGCTCCTCCAAGTGTTCCAATTCTCCAATGCCTCTTTAAAGCAATGTGCCATCTCGGGGTCCACCCACCTACAAGTCCACTCCCTCAACCCAAGATAGCATAAGATGAGTACAAGCCTCCTAGTAAGGGATTCAAGCAACCCCATGCTGTCTAGGGCTCAACGCCTCCTCCACAATGCCCAACACTCCTCATTCAGTGCAAGGCGTCCTCCAAGAAAGCAACCTTTTCTTCGTGTGCTGGCTACATGAAGAAGTCATCAAGCTGTCACATGGTCTCCAACACTCCAAGGAAGAATGTCAATGAAGTATCCATACAAGGTCAAGCAATCAATGAGCAAGACACCTCCAATGCACAAGTCCATCACAGGACAACCAAGGGCTCATCCATACACCATGCACCACACGTAACATGAAGCACCCCCAAGCATGGTGTAAACACTTTTGGAGTAACCTTGAAAGCTAACATCTTCCTTGTACTATCCAGATGGAGAGCAGCTTGACCGCCAACTACAGTAGCATTTGTTAACCTAGTGTGACTCAAGCCTTAGTTGTACTGGAATCAAAGTCCTCTGGTAAACTCCACCTTGAAATAGTGTGTTTGAATCATTTGAGCTAACCCACTGGGCTAAGACGATATATACGTGTGTAAAAATTGATATCCAATTCTATATATATATATATATAATTGATTAATTATTTATTTTTCTTGGTAAAACTCCCTAAGAAACTCTTGGGCACTTCGCCTTGATCTAACGATGTACCTAGTGTAAAGCGGGAGGTGTAGACTAGTGCACTTGACCCCGAGGGAATTGAACTAGGGACCTGCATAGGACAGTGGATTACTGACGATGCCTGGCAACAAGGGCACAAAGCCATTGAGCTAACCCTTAGGACCTAAACAATGATATCCAATATATAAATAAGTATTCTGTATTTATATATATATATATATATATATATTGCACATGTTAAATTTTTATATCAATATCTGTATATATGTATGTATCAGCGTGTGTGAGAGAGAATATATGTAAGTTTCTATATATATTCATATATACACATATTTTCATTTATGTATATTTATGTATTTTTAAGATAAAAAATATTAAAATTCTGTTGTATCTGAGTCAGTATCGGTGTCTTGGTAACTTAGTTGATAAAATATAAAAGAAATGAATTGGATATACTCTTGAAAAATGATTTATTTCTTTACATGGTTTTTACTTTTCTGGATCAAACCACTGCATTCCTACCATTTGTAAAAAACAGGCAAGATTTCTTCCCTTTGCAGAGATTAAATCATTTCTCCACCTCAGTATCTAATAGAAGCCTTTTTTAACTGAGGCAACTAACACATTTATGAAGCTTGGTCGTAGGGTTGATTAAACGAGTAATTTTTGTTGAACCCAGCTTCTATTATTTGAAGGCACTGGAGGGAGAACAGAGGTGAACATGAGAGGTTCTTGAATCTTTTAGAATGTGTATAGGGAGCCTAGGAATTCTAACTTGACATAAATGATTCTGAATGAGGTCAGTAGTGCTGTCCTTAAAGTATATTCTCTAGCAATGGTTTGATTCACTTCTATAAGCGCAAGAAGTTTATCTTAGTTTATTTGGCTTGAGTGATGAAATCTACTTCCTAGCTAGTGTTTTGGGGTTAATGGAGGATAAATAAATTATCTTTGTGTCTTGCTTAGATCCCGAGTTTCTGCCAATAGATTTGTGAATGCATTTCTGTTATGATTATGTTGATGCTATATTTTCTGTCAATCAGACAAACGTTATGAATTATGAATATGGCATTTTCTCGGCTAATTATGGGGCAACCTTAACTGAAATATACAAATTTCTTTATGTTAAATAAGGACCACTGATTAGCATTGATATTATAATATAGTTTTGATTCTAAGTTGCAATGGTAGGGGTATGGGTATGACACTTCTCAAAACATGGGACGGGTGTACGTAATGGGTACATAATACATATATCAAATTATATATATAAGAATATATGAAAAAATCAGAACTGAAATTAATGTGAAATCAGCAGTGTTTCAGAGTCAGTTTTAGATTTCATTCAAGAATCAAGTCATTCGTCCATCTATGAATTGACATTCTTGATTCAACATTGAACAATGCATACAAAGAACAATAAACTTCATCATTGATCATTCTCATAATTCATTTGATAGAAAAACAGTATACTGGTATTATTGAGTCTTAATTTTTAGACCAAGCATTTAATCCTCTCGCATTGTTTCCACAATGGATATTGAGGATTGAAGTTCCTTCCCTGTCCAGACATCGGAAATGACAAACAGAAAATTCTGATACATGAAACTTGATGAAACTGAAATGTCGGGTCTTGGGTAGTGAAGAATGCTATTGATGATGAAGATTGCTTAGTGCTGAACATCTGGACACCAATTTCCTGCAATAAAAACAGTGAACAATGCCCTACCTTTTCTCTTCTTTTTTTGCCAGTCTCTTCCAAGCTCACACGACCAAACTGAAAATCCAAAATTGAGCATGAAATTAGGGTTTAAACTTTAAAGGTATAAAAGGGGGCAGCACTTAGTTGTTTTAGGGTTACGTGCTGGGCCCACCGTAAACCCAGCCTTATTGTGGTTTTTTTAAATACTAAAAATGTTTTTTTTATCCATGCTGAAATTGGCGTCGGTGTACTCAAAATTGGGGTATGTCTCCAAATTCCTCTGGGGCACAGCCAGGTACTTGAAGGTGCTCCAGGGTATGGTGGGGTGTGGAAGGGTATGGGATGTGTGTTTTGGGTATGTTGGTATGGTACCCAGTATGGGTATTTGAATCTGAACCCCAGGTATGCATATCCATGTTACAGAGTTTTGATCCCTTGGTTTAGAACTTTAATCTAAAATTCCAATCTGGTCAGAAATGCCTGCAAATTAAAAGCAAAGGCTGTAATGTTTGGCTTCCATTGTGAGAGTGTTAGTAACATTTTTTATATTCTCCTAACAATTAAATCATTTCTATGTTATGTATGCAGAATAGAAATCATAATTGATATGCTCTGGATTTTCATTTTACAGTTGTTATTCTAAATTATTTATTGTGTATAGCTTGTACAGCAAATAATTAATATTGTTATCTGCCTCTTCTGTTTTGTAGATCAAGACACAGGTAACAAGGTTGGAAGTCATTATCTAGCTCCAGATGAAATTAGTCATGAATCGGGCATTCCTGTTACCCCCTAGTCCTGTGTAAAGTAAAGAAGCATTGGGTAAATTCTAGTCAGGAAGTGGCTGGTTGATGGCAAGGAGCAATCCTTTTTTAAGAATAAGCGATGTACTATATAACGAGGCACCAACATGCTGATTGCATGGTGTAAAATATAGTGTTATAAATTATAATTCAATTATGTTTCTTTTCACATATTACTCCTGGTCTGGGGTGCTGGACAATGTTGACTTTTCTGGTTTATTGCTCTGTGAACATGATATGTACATTATGCAATGTTAACCTGAAAATGATTAAATTGAGTAGGAATGACTTCAATGTCATTAAGTACTATTTCACACATTATATCAGATCACAGGTTGATGCATATTCCAGTTTAATGTTATCTTTTAAGGGAAATGTTGGTTTGAATTCTTTGCAAGCATGTTTTAATTTCATAATCAAGTACAGTTGACCTGTTGAAATCCACACATGATAATACTTGATAATTGATTGACTAGAGAAAGATAGAGTGACATTAATCATGTAATATAGACAACTAAATTTTTTGTTGAAAAGGAATAGTACACTGCCAATGATGTTAACCAGTTGGCTATCCCACAATTAAAGTTGGTAATATTCTTAGTCCCTCTGGGATTCTTGTGTGGACTATGTTTATTCATTTATGTCACTCGAGGTTGAACATTATTTTATAGTTGCCAACAAATTTTGGTGGTTGGCCCAGCTTAAGATGCATAGATTCTAAAAGACTCATTGAACGTGTTATTTAACCTCCAAGCTTATTTAACCCAGATTTTCTTTTGCTAAGAGGTGTATAAAAAACTAAACTTGAGATCACTTTGTACAGCCAGTAAAGAGAAATCTGTGCATAAATTGGACTACAAATAATTGATTAGTATGAATACAATTGGATTTTATTGCCTTGCATTATGACAAAGCAGACATGTTTGACTGCCATTGCTATGTGGAAAAATTTTGGAGCTTCGTGCATGTATCTCCAGCTAACTAAGAAAATGCTTGAGGTTAGTTTTAAAGGTGCTGGAAAATTTGACTTGCATTATGATATTCAAAAGGTGTCAATCTAAATATCAGAGATAACTTAGTAGAAAGAGTGAATCTTCTAAACGTTACTTGACTTACATGAGTTAATCAACCTCTGCAAAGTGGTTTTAAGCATTCTCAGGGTGAATCATTTTTTTGTAGATCAGGGGTGCTAAGTCTTTCTGCATTCATCTGGCAGGTTGCATGCCTTGCTTCTCTTTACCAATTATCTTGTCTCCTTCAAGATTTTTAATACTATATGTTTCACAACTAGTAAGCATATGGTGCAGGTGTGTGAGCAGAGGTTTTGTTCTGAAAATGGAGATGGCTAATGTCTTTAATGCCACCTGGATAATGTAAAGACATGCAAAAGTAATTGATACAGCCAGGGCACTTTTACAGAGCTCACTACAGATATTCAGAATGCTAATCCCAATGGTTTTTAGTTGCTCGAAATGAAGTGATTGAAGTGATAGATTGGAGGCACTGCCATTTGGACATTTGGGCCATCTTAATGCAAGGATTATATATACCTACAAGATCGGGGAGGGCAGCAAGAATAATTAAATAGCTGTGATAGTTTTTGTTGTATTTCATTACATTTATAATTTAAAGTTGTTCAATCGTCTTTCAGAGCTTGTATATTGGTTATTGCCAAATCATTCTTTTGTCTATTTATAGTAGAATATATATATTTTTTGTTACAACCTAAAATTGTTTCTGTGAGGATCTAACTATTATGGTGGCCTTTGAAATGGTTCTATGATGGCCTGGAGGGCCTTTGATAGAGGAAGAGCGGCACCATGATTTTTTGTTTTGCATCTCCCATGTCATGTAATGTCATCTAAGCTGCTGTACTTGCAGATCTATTGAACAGATGTTTGGGTAAATATTTGGCCATGTAGATATTGTGAAAACAATAATCAATGCAAAATTTAGGAGTTCAAACTGAAAATTCCTGTGTAAATGTGTTGGTGCAATGCATATCGTTCACAAGCAACATGAAGGGATTTGTTTGTTCTCTTTCATCGCAAAGCTGTAAATGGAAAATTAATGAACAATGCATAGGTGTGAAAGCAAAATTCACCCCATATATATGGTTGCCAATGAAGGAAAAACACAGAGCACATGCACAATAAAAAGTTGAGAGCAGAGATTAAAGCTACTGCTTTTGCTTTTTTATTTAAATTTTCAAAACCTCTATAGGAAAGGAGTGCCCCTCCCTACATGGATTGCAGAGTCCTGTCATGAAGCACATTATGTTACATGACAGTGGTCGGAAAGTGTGATCTAGGATTAAAAACATGATTCCATGCAAGAATATCATGAGAGCAGAGCTAAAACCTACTGCTTTTGATTTTTCTTCTCTTTTGAAACCTCTAGGTGAGGAGCAACTCTTATCACTTGCATTATGGAGTCTGATGCCAAAACACACTCTTACATGGAAGAGCAGTTGTAAAAGCATGATCTATGATAAAAAAAAGGATAATTATCAATGTTTTATCTTTTGTAATCTTCAATGGAGCAACAAGCATCGAGTTATGAGCTTTATGGGGTCATTAATAATTAGATCTTGTATTCCCTTTGATGGTCAAAAATTGAAAATTGCCAATTTCAGGTTTTAAATAATTTATTTTGGGTAAAAAATATCACAAAAAGACGAACGACAGCTTTCCCTGTTGCTGGGCTTAGAAAGAGCACCCAAATATAGTTTGTATGCGAAAGTTACACCCTCAACAAGGTTATCAGTTCCATCCACCTCAATGCCATGTGGTAGCCATGTTACCTACTAGTGTGTGGCTTTTCTAGAACATTCAAAGGGAGAATAAAAAACCCTAATCCTAATCCTATATATCAAACATAGAAAAGAAAAGGGGTAGAATTCTCAAGCATTCACTTTGTTCCCTAGCTAGAGCATTGCAAGAGGAGTGAAATAATAGAGCATAGGAGGAAACACATTCTGTAGGAGATTGTTGCAGCCCATAATGTCCAATAGCTCCACAATGAGTTTGGAGCTCTCTATTTTGCTTTATAATGTTTTTTAACAAATGCGTAAGGTTTCATTTTGATGGATTTTCTCCCATATGGGTTTTATCCAAGGTAAAATTCCGTTGTCCATTATTTTTGTGGTGTGTGATTTGTTGTAGTTTATGGATGGTGAGTTATCTTTTAGTTAGAATATTAAATATAAGTAAAATCCGTGGTTCGTGGACTCTACGTATTGTTAATGATACTTCAAGCTATGTTGTGATGAGTTATCCATTGGAATATCAAAGGTAGTTTATAGAGCAAATGGTATTAGGAGTTTATCTTTCAGTTAGAATATTAAATATAAGTAGAATCCCTGCATAGTGGTTCATGGAGTCTATGTATTGTTAGTGATACTTCAAGCTATGTTGTGATGAGTTATCCATTGGAATATCCAAGGTAGTTTATAGAGCAAATGGTATTAGGATTTTATCTTTCAGTTAGAATATTAAATATAAGTAAAATCCCTACATAGTGGTTTGTGGACTCTATGTATTCTTAGTGATACTTCAAGCTATGTTGTGGTGAGTTATCCATTGGAATATCCAAGGTAGTTTATAGATCAAATGGTATTAGAGTGGTTTTATTTGGGTGTTTTTGTGGTATAAGTGCATTGTATACTTACTAGAGTTGGGAACTCTAAAATAGTGGGAGAATTGCACTCTGGATCTAGAGATTGACACAAGGAAGGCAAAGAAACAACCTCAAGCCCCAAGAATGACATATTGACATGGAAGTGAACTCGATGATGTATGAGAGGCAAGATTTACAATGTTGTAATTATGTTTGTCACATTTATGGTGGTATGACCATAGTGATGGCAATGATTGAGAGCAAGTTTAGGGTCTTCATAGAGCAACCTAGCACTCATGAGGACCATGAAGAAAAATAAGAAAAGAAAAACCATTGAAAGAAAAAAGGAGATCCAAAAACCCATCTTTTTAGCCTCTATTCAAAGTGAAAGCCAAAGTGGATATCAAGCCCTAGAAAAGTGAGGTCAATGCTTTTAAATTAAATAGTTGGTGATACAATTAGAAGTTTTTCATTGTGCATGATATAGGAGAAGATCAAGAGATAAAGTTTTCCCTACATATGTGAAAGGTTTATCCTCAAACTTGGTTGGAAATTTATACGCAAGCACTTGCACTAGAGTGTGATCCATTGTTAACTAAGTGGGAGGTATTCATAAACCTCAGAGTCCCAATTTTATCATATTTAGTATGAAGATACCTAGAGAATTTTATGGCATTACTATTGGCAGAGACAAGCACAAAGTGTAGAAGAGTACACTACATAGTTCAAAACACAAGCCATTCAAATGGAAATTTCTCCCAAGAATGTTGGTGTTGTTAGAATATGAAGCACTATGCTCGTTTTACCATTGACAATACCCTTGTCACCCAACCATAGGTCGAAGCCGCCCTCCGAGCACCTTGACCTTGACAAAGAGAAGAATTATGGCAGCAATCAAATAGCCAAGCAAGGCTAATGCACCAAACAAGAAGTAACCAAGCTGATTAGATAGTGTCACCCAAAAACTGACGCAACACCTTCCCCACGACTTGCACACAAAACAGATGGACTGTAGTGCGCATAAGTAGCTCTCTACAATTATGAGAAGTGTATCAAATAAGAGACTGACGCCCTGTATTTATAGTAAACCTGGCGAACTGCCTGGGCCGACTTCTCTCTCTGGGTACTAATTAATTCATATTAATTATCTTTCTCCAGTCGACATCTTGTCTAGGGTTACTTTCATTTCTTTGCTTCCTTCCAGAACATTCTAATCTTGTCAAAGGTCACAATAGAGGTTCATACCTCTCGAAGCTACCATAATATCAACACTCCCTCCTAGCTAGGGAGGTATGGTCTTGAGCACAAACATACCATTCAATTGGTAGTATCACGAGCATCGTCATTATTATCCAACTAAATAATCTCCTATGACAACTGGTACAATATCAATTGATAGAACACACCTTTGTTTATCCATGGTAGTACGCAACTACTCAAACCGTGACACAGTCACAAACAGTGGAACAAATCCACCATAGTAGTATATCTCTACTGTCTGGAGACAGGCAATCTCCATAACAATCATCTGATGCCAACCTGCATAGAAAATATTGTTAAAATAAACAGAATCATCTGGGCCAATCTTTCACTCACATCTGTGAGATTTGAAAGAATATCTTCCCTCAGAGTAGAACATCAACGATGGGCTAACTGCCCTATTCTTCTCAAACAAGGAAGAATGATTGTTCTGATTTTTGACCCTAGACCATTCCTCACCTTGGGCCATTCCTCCGACACTAAACAAAATGTAACCTGGAGAGAATGAATCTGCCCTAAGGAATGCCTGTCCCTGATTGCTGAGCCTGGACCATTCCTCCGACACAAAGTGCAACCTGGAGAGAATGAATACACCCTAAGAAATGACTGTCCAGACCATTCCCTGTGTTAATCACAAGAGGAAAAGATTGTCCTGTATCAACCTCCAAAACAGACCATTCCTCATGTTAACCACAATGAGAAATCAGTGTCCGGTGAGGGGAGCTAGTCTTCTTGAGTAACCCTCAAGAAGAGAGACTGCCTTAGACCACTCCCCATGTTAACCACAATGGGAAGTCATTGTCTATGATACATCAACAATCTAGACCATTTCCCATGTTAACCACAATGGGAAATCGCTGTCCGTCAGAAATCTAATCCACTTTCCGAACAGGAAAGAATTTGCCCAAGCTGGACTATTTTTCAATAAATGTCTTCAATAATATTTTCAGTGCTCCCTCCCAACCTGGAGAGTCATTTCTTCCCTTTCAGCTAAGGGAGTTATTTCCATGATCCCCATCTTCTCTTGGAAATATGCAAACTTTATTCTGGATAGAGGCTTTGTCAGGATGTCTGCTGTCTGCTCATCTGTGGGGATATACTCGAGCTTTACCTCTCCTTCCTGGACTTTATCTCGAATGAAATAATATTTGATCTCAATGTGTTTCGACCTCTCATGAAACACGGGATGTTCTGATAATCTTATACAACTCTGATTATCACAATATATTATGGTCGATTATGGAATCTGATCAAATAAATCGGAGATTAACTTCCTTAGCCATATTGCTTCTGTGCATGCTTCACATGCTGCGATATACTCTGCTTCTGCTATGATGAGTGCGACAGACTTCTGTTTCCCACTGCCCCAAGATATCATAGCGGAGCCCAAGCTGAAACACATATCTGAAGTGCTCTTTCTGTCTTCTGCACTTCCTGCCCAATCTGAGTCTGTGAATCTATGAAGCTGTATATCACTGGATGCGGTATATTTCAAGCCATAGTTTATTGTTCCACGAATATGTCTTAATACATGCTTTACAGCTATCCAATGCTCATGTCTCGGTTCCACTTGAAATTGGCTTAGTGTATTTACGACAAAGCAAATGTCTGGTCGAGTATTTACCAAATACATCAATGACCCAATTAGTTGTCGATATAGAGATGGATCTACTGGATCATAATCTGGATCTTTCACTTTTCTTATATCCGTGTTCATAGGAGTGTTCATGGACTTACAATCCATCATTCTAAACTTCTGAAGGATCTTGATTGCGTACTTTCCTTGTCCAAGGAATACTTCACCACGCTTCCGCCATACTTCTAGTCCCAAGTAGTAATGCATGAGACCTAGATCTTTCATATCAAATTCAGAAGCTAGTTCTTTCTTGCACTGGATGATGAGAGACTCTTCACCTGTTATGAATAGATCGTCAACATATAGTAGTAGAATTACAGGTGCAATGTCCACGACTTTGTAATAAAGGTTTGGATCTGCATGACTCTTGGAGAAACCAAGTCTCGTTAGATAGCTGTCCATTCTGGCGTACCAAGTCCTTGGAGCTTGCTTGAGTCCATATAGGGCTTTCTTTAATCTGCAAACGTGAGTGTCTCTGGAATGTACCTCAAACCCTTGGGGTTGTTCAATATATACTTCTTCTTCAATTGCTCCATTGAGGAAGGCTGTCTTTACATCCATATGATGTAAGTTCCATCCCATGGAAGCGACAAGAGATATGCTAGCTCTGATGGAAGTGTATCTAGCCATTGGAGCAAAGGTTTCATCATAATATTCTCCCTCCTTTTGGGAGAACCCTCTAGCTACGAATCTTGCCTTGTATTTATCCATGCTTCCGTCTGCTGCATGTTTGATCTTATATACCCATTTTGAAACTGACTTTTCTTTAGGTCTAGGTACAATTTCCCATACCTTATTTTTCATAATGGATTGGTGTTCTTCCATCATAGCTTCTTTCCATTGTCCCTTTTGAACTGCTTCTTCAAAAGTGGTAGGTTCTTCATCTGGAAGCTTCGTCATATATGCTGGATAACTTGATAATCTTTTAGGTCTTTTACTCTTTCTGAATGTTCCTTCTAGAACCTTGAGTCTTCTGCGTCTTGTAAAGTAGCTTCAAGCCAAGTTGGTCGTTTCTTGGTCTTGGGTACAATATGTGAATCAATGTTTTCACATGGTTCCATAGGATGATCAGGTTGTTCCTTTTTGTCATTTTCTTTCTCTGTGCTTTCTTCATTAGGTTCTTCAATCTCTTCTTCTTCTATAGTTTCTTCTATGGATTTCTTGAAATCCATCTTTTAATTGAATGTTACATCTCTGCTTACTTCGATTTTGTGTTGTTCTGGAATATATATTCTATAAGCTTTGGATGAATCATTGTATCCCATGAATATCCCCTTCTTTCTTGAGGGTTCTAGTTTATTCCTTTTATCCTTGGGAATGTGAGAGTAAACAGGGCATCCAAATATTCTTAGGTTTTCCACATTAGGTTTCTTACCTGAGAAAGCTTCTTCTGGTGTCATGTACTTTAATATACGATGAGGACTTCTATTCTGCACATATATTGCTATCATTGCTGCTTCTCCCCATAAGAACATGGATAGACCTTGATCATTTAGTAAGGCTTTTATGGTTTCTTCAATAGATCTGTTCTTTCTTTCTGCTACACCATTTTGTTAAGGATTATGAGGAACCGTTAGCTCCCTCCTAATCCCCGTCAATTTGCAGAATGCAATGAATTCCTTCGAGGTGTAGTCTCCTCCATTATCCGTTCTTAATGTCTTGATCTTCTTGTTCGTGAGGTTTTCTATCTCTGCTTTGAATTCTTGGAATTTGTTGAATACTTCGTCTTTTGTCTTCAATAGATATAGCCAAGTCTTTCTTGAATAATCGTCTATGAATATTACGTAGTAAAGATATCCTCCTAGAGATCTTATTGGCATCGGACCACAAACATCTGAGTGTATTAGATCTAGGATCTCCTTAGATCTGTTGTTGCTGCTTGGGAATGGTTTCTTGATATTCTTCCCAAGGGCACATCCTTTGCAAATTCCTTCATGTGTAGACTTCAATTCTAGTATTCCTTCAACCATTCTTCTGAGAGAGGGTAATGCTTGATAATTAATATGAGCGTACCTTCTATGCCAAAGTTCATTAGGGTTGACTTCGTCATGTATGAGAGCTTCTTCATTTCATTCTAGTAGTCTATACAAGTTTCCTTCATGACTTCCAATAACCCTAGCATTCTCTATGCTGGAGCCTTTATGCCATGATAATACTTTTCCATCCACAAAATCTATTTTGTTTCCTTTGTCTTCTAGGTAAGATATCGATACAAGATTATTTTCTAAATCAAGTACATATAAAACATTGCTTAAGTGAACATTGTTACCTGATTTCAACTTGACGGAGGCTTGTCCAAATCCTTCGACTGGGTAAGTGATTTTGTCTCCAAGCTCCACCTTGTACGATGTCTTACTCTCATTTAGGTTTGAGAGTTTGGTTTGATCTCCCGTCATGTGCCTAGAAGCTCCACTATTGATTATCCACATGTCATCTTCAATCGTTCCAGTGAGTGCTGAGTAGTGTAGAAGACTGATTGTTTCAATCATGTCTTCGGTTGACTGGTAGCTGGTCATGCCTTGATCCAAAACTTCAACTCTGACGTTTCTGCCTTTTGAGAGAGCCAAAAGGTGCACTGAACTAGGGTGCATCTGAATATCTTCTCCTTGAGCGAGATGCTCCATTACAAGGTGTTGGATATGAGATTTAGGGTTTCTGCAACTGCTTCTGCTAGTAACCCTAACGACAGTGTCTTGAAAGTTGCTCCTGCTAGTAACCCTAGCAACAGTTCCTCAGCGAGCTCAATATCCTAGCGGATATGTTTCCTTCCAGCATTTAGACTGAATGAAGGAGGTGTGGGCCCATAACCGGTTAGAATATGAAGGATTGTGCTTGTTTTACCATTGACAATACGCTTGTCACCCGACCATAGGCCGAAGCCACCCTCCGAGCACCTTGACCTTGACAAAGAGAAGAATTCTGGTAGCAATCCAATAGCCAATCAAGGCTAATGCACCAAATAAGAAGTAACCAAGCTGATCAGATAGTCTCACCCAAAAACTGGCGCAACACCTTCCCCAGGACTTGCGCACAAAACTGCTGGACTGCAATGCACGGAAGTAGCTCTCTGCAATTCTGAGAAGTGTGTCAAATGAGAGACTGGCGCCCTATATTTATAGTAAACTTGGCTAACTGCCTGGGCCAACTTCTCTCTCTGGGTACTAATTAATTCATATTAATTATCTTTCTCCAGCCGACATCTTGTCTAGGGTTACTTTCATTTCTTTGCTTCCTTTCGGAACATTCTAATCTTGTCAAAGGTCACAATAGAGGTTCATACCTCCCGAAGCTACCATAATATCAACAGGTGTAGTCCTCAAGCACCTAGGGGCCTACACAATTATAAAGGGGGCAGGTGATGCTCTTTAAGCCCAAGACTTTGATGAGGCCTATGTGCAAGCACAATACATTGAGATGGACAAGAAATGAAACCACGTGGTTAAAAGTAGCACGATTAGTAGGCTTCTTCCAAGAAAGGAAAAATGAATGGGAAGGGGAAAGATAAGAAGATCGATGCCATTGGCCACATATACAAAGACCTCAATAATCATTGTGACCATTGCAAATATATGGCCACACTAAAGACACATGTTTGAAGTTCACATGTTGGGTTGCATCTTAAGATCCACATGCAAGAACAATTCAATAAGAAAAACATTTTAGGCATGGAAGTGAGGAAAGAGGTAAAATGTGGGCGTGACGTGGGCAAGAAGATTGTATGTACAACACAAAGGGAGGTGAATATAATCGACCTCCACAATAGTGAGAAGAAAGAAATGGTGAAGCTTTTTGGTATCAAGATTCAAATCAATAAGATCAAGGTAGATGTTCTATTTGATTTTGTTTCATAGGGAAACCTTACAACAAAGGACTTGGTAAGTAAGCTTGGATCAAAGGTACATGACCATCCTCCTCCATACCCTTTGGGATGGGTGGACAAATGTGTCAAGTCTCTTCATGTTAGATTTCAGAGACAAATTCTTGTTACACCACATCATGGGCCATTCAAGACTTTTTTCAATGATAAAATCATCTATATACATGACCAAGACAGGACAAGTGGATCAAATGTATCAAGCAACCAAAGATGAAATTTGGACAAATATTGGAAAATCCCAACATGGATAACAACTCTTCGATCTTGAAGTACCAAGTTTGTGGTGCATCAATAATCTCATAAAGGGGCTTCATCAACTTGCAAACATGGGCATCTCGCCTAGACCTCAAAACCATTGTCATTTGAAGAAAAAACTTCAACAAGGTCAACTCCCTCTTTATGAGAGAATCCTCTAGAAATTGGAGCAAGAGTCTCATCAAGGTTAACTCCATTTTTCTAAGAGAATCATTAGACAACAAACTTGTATTAATACTCTTAAGTGATCTTATTAGTTGCAAGCTTGGAATCAATCACTGGTCCCACAATAGATTTTAAAACTGTCTCCCATGCATCATACTCTTTTGTCATGGCATCCAACCATACTTTCTTTTCATCTACTTCATCATAGCTAGAAGGTTCTCTCATAAGAGTGCCACTGTCATGCACTAGAGCCCCATGCTTCCATGAATAAGTAATAACCATGTACATGTCTCCTTCCTGTGCACCTATGGCCAAAATACGATGACGATCTTGGCTTTAATATCCAATGGTGCATTGGTGATCTCCAAAATCAAATGCACACTTCACATATGAGATTGCTAAAACATAAAGAATGTTCTTTGTGAAGCCATGTACAAACAAAACATCATTCAACTCAAGCAAATCACTTGAATGCATCCAGAAGGATATGGAGCCCATTCCAATAACTGGATGCGTGGCATCATCACCCAAATCCACTTCCATGTTGGCATCTTGTTCTTAAAATTTGCTAAAGATCCCCCAAGTTCATATGTCTATATGCTCGACTGCCCACATACCACCCAACATTGGATATGGTATTGGATGAAAGACAATAAACTGTAGAGAAGGCGATCTCAAGCTGGGATGGTAATTCATCCACTCCATATACAATCTCGTCACTCCCTAACAATCACCTTTTCCATTGCTAGCCCTTCTCTTTCTTCTCCTCTAGACAACCATTAACATAGTTCCCCTTCTTCTAGCACATGTCTGAAACAAGTCACATGAATCAAATCCTTCTTATGATTGCAATGTTAAAAGACCACGACTCTTCCTCCTTACTCATCTTGAGCATATCAACTACTCCAATCATTGGAGTAACATGAGCATCACACCCACAACCCATCATAAGACCAAATTTCCCCTCTCGTGCATAACAACATACTCCAATCACTGGAGGATCTATGAAATCATACGCACAACCTATCACAAGTTCAAATTACCCTGGTTTGGCATAACAACATACTCTAATCAACGAAGCATTGAAGGTATCACACCCACAACCTATCATAAGTCCAAATTGCGCATCTCAGCACACTCCAATCACTGGAGCATCCTAGGTCTCAAACCCACTAAAATCCTCCTTTCTTAGTTTCCTCTCATAGGGAGATGAATTCTCCATGTAATGGATGGGAAATTTAAGGTGCAAACCACTCCATTCACTAGAGTATCATGGGCATCACACCCACAAAATTCTCACATGGCTTGGTGTCTATCTCAGATTAGCTCCAATCATTGGAGTTTTCTTGGGCATTACACCTCCTAAAATATTATGTTCTCAACTCCCTTTCATAGATTGACGACTTCTCCATGTAATGGATGAAAACTTCAACAAAACCACTATGATACCACGTTGAAATTTGAGGACCTCGCAACCATGACAAAATTCATCCCTCAAATAATCTGATTTCTCAACTCTTTTAAACTTCCAAATCTACAATAATAAATCTTCATAGGTATCATATAGAGTGTAGACACTGCAAGTACAAAACTATTATATCATTTTAGTATCTCTTAGGGAAAAACCAAACCCTCAAATTAGAGTTGAAAATAATGCTTGTAAACAACAAAACCAATAGAAAATTCATTAAATCAATGGATTAGATCAACAACAAATTCAACCAAAAATTCAGATTTGCAACACAATTTGGGACAACAAACACATCTCTTTATATTTAACATGAAAGATGACTAGATTGCAACAAATCAACTCATCCCAAGATGGAAATGGAAAACCATTTCAACACATCCAAAACAAAGCTTTACATTATAAAGATTCAACTCATCCCAAGCTGGAATTACAAAATCCTTACAACTTATCCCTAGTTTCTCTTTATTCTCCAAAAACTACATCAACCCAAATGAAGATTCACACAACTAGATGTGGCATTCCGCCTATCTTTTTGTTAATAATGCTATGAAGTGATGTGCTTATCCTTCATTTTGTAGAGTAAGATGAATGAGTTACAAAGTAAAATACCCAACCCTATCCTAGATCCATAAAAGAAGAATGGGTCCATAAGTGGAGCACTCTACATGTCCTAAGCAGGTAGACACATGTCCACAAGTGTTGATTCACTTACTCCACATATGTTTATGCATCCACAAGTGGAAACTCACCCACTCCACACATTTTAATTCAAGGGTACATATTTTTATGTAACACATGCACCCTCTTACTCCAAGTGAAAAGAAGATGAAAAGTGGGTTATGAGGCAAAATTCCCTGATGAAACTCTCTCACATTGAGGTGTTTTCTCTCTAGAAATGGCCAAGCAATCAACAACTCAAATTTTTGAAGATGAATGGATAACAAGTTCAGAGAAACCAAACTAATAATGAATATTTTATCATTATGCACACAAGGGAAAGTCAATATCAAGTTTTAGTGAGTGCCCACCAAGTTAAGAGATTGATCAGCATGATAAAGAATGTATCACTATTTGTGAGACATAATGTAACTTTTCTATAACCAAAATGGAAAACTATTGCAACAAAATAGAATAGAACAATGATGCTATAAAATAAACAAGAAACAATTGGGGCACCTACACACCCAATCATTTATCGCATTCACAAATCCAAAAGAATGGAGGAACACACCTCTATTAAATAGTAAGCATTGATTACTTGTATTGATAAAATTATATGAGATACATAAGAGAGGCGAAAACCTATATTTATAAAATTAGAGTGAAACAATCCCTAAATTAATGCTTCAGTCACTAATAAGAGTCATTAGGGCTTTATTATATAAAATGGTATTTTTACAAAGATAACATTATACCAAAATCATGAGATTATACAACAAATTTCTTATGTACATAGAGTTTAACACCTAATAAAAATGTTATGGTTAGGTAAACAACATGCCCTCCCTCTTAAAATCGTTTGGCCTATAAAGTTGAGAAATCAAGCAATAAGGCCCAAATGCTAAAAAACTACCAATGCATTGAGATGTAATAATGCCCCATGAAATGTCCAAAGCAGGTGGTATAATAGCCAAAAAAAATTTAAAAAACATTCCTTTGAATTTTTGTGTAGCATAAGATTGCTCAATTGCGATGGTTAAATCCCTATTTTTTCCTCTAGAGTGATTTTGAAGAATGTGTATGAAGAAAGAGGGTACACTTTTCAACTTAAGTTAGTCTAAGAACAAAGAGTAGATTTGAACTTGAAACCAACTATTTCAAACAATACTACTAATCCAACCAAATGATCTAAAATATAATTATTTCTAAAACATACAAAGCTATTTTTTTTTTGTTTTTAGTCAGGCTACCTAAGATACTAGTAATTAATAACATCTACAAACTTTGGTATTCACTTGGAAACATTATGCGTTCCATGTTGCTTCTTCTTTTGGGAATCCCTTCTAATTGATCTTATATTTAGAAAATTTTTGCCTCCTCAAATTTCTCACAATTGCCTCCATAATACCTTTAAGCTCTAAAAAGAGTTTTCCTTTCTCCCCTATTAGTGGGATCTTTGTTTGAGTGTCATTGTATGAGTGGCACTTCATGGTATTGGAGTTGATTTGGATGACAGGTACTTCCCATGGAAAGGATTAGGGATAAGTAATTAGATGGGGTTTGGTATCGAAGACAAGAGTAAAGAGAGTAGCGAGAGAGTCTAAAAGCAATGTGGCCATAACAGGCGTAAGAAGATAAAGATTCGCTCCGATTAAATCCTAACTGTTCATATTTGAAAATCAATGGATAAGATCAAAGGATTGGGGCCCATTACTTGGTGGACTATCTCAACCACGTCAATGCCATGATAACAACCTCATCAACGTCACATGTCCAGTCAGATGAGTGCCGCATTAGAGGGAATCCATGTTAGTGCCATAACATGCAACTCTGTACATGCCACGTGTTAGGACATGTATCAATGCCATGTCATCTAGTAATGCATGAAGAAGTCCACGTGGAAGCCACCTCATCTGCAACATCAACACAATAGATCTAAAAACCGACTAAGTAACAAGATATCGCAGAGATAATGAAGCGACGAAGAATTAGGAGTATGTGAAGAAATGAGCGCGAACCCGTGGACCCGCGGTGAGATGTCAACAAAAATTGGTTAAGTATGATCAATCGATTGGATGGATATGTCTTGCGAATCCACAATGAGATTTCAGAAAATTGACTAAGTGTTAAGAATGAATAAGGCGAACAAAGATGTCGCAGAGCGTGGTGAATTGTGAGAAATTTTCTAAGTATGGGTTCAAAATAAGTGCGATGGAATGCAAAGGTGTATTCTAAAGGCCGTGGAAATTTGAACGTAGATGCCTTAGACCCGCAGACCCAGGGTGAGACTTTGAGAAATTTTCTAAGTATGGGTGCAAAGTGAGTGTAGCAAAGCACAAAGGTGTATTCTAAAGACCATAGAAGTTTGAACGCAGATGCCTTAGACTCACAGACCCAAGGTGCGACTTTGAGAAATTGTCTAAGTATGGGTGCAAAGTGAGTGCAGCGGAACACAAAGGTGTATTATGGGGATCACGAAAGTATGTATAGAATAAATAATCAAGTCGACATATCGACGTCTGAGATTGAATTAGAGTTTAGATCGGACAATCAACATTGAAGCTATGCTACTTGAGATCAACGACTGAGATTTAATTAAGAAGATGATTAGACGATGACTGTGCATTGTAGTTGCATGGTGTGTAGACATAGCAACAATCAAGATCAACTCGAGGTCCGGATCAAATGAATACTGAGTGAAGAGGTCTGTGTTGTGTGTCTTGATGGGTAGAGAATCAGATCGACGGTTGAGGTTCAATCCGAGATCTGATTAGATGGTGGCTACAAGATGAAGACCCAATGGTCCTAATATGCTAAAAAGAGATCAACATATGAGAAATGGTTAGGAACCAGATCCAACAAGTGCTGAGCAATGAGGTCGATTGCATATTGTATTAGACAACGAATAAGAAAAGATCGACACTTGAGATCAAATCAATGTTATATTGGACGACTACTAAGCGTCAAGGTTTTTAACGTGAATAGAGAAAGGATTGGTGATAGTCTCGATTTTAAGAAAATTGGGATCTGACCTCATGGGCATATTTTTTATGTGGACAAATTCGTGGAAGCATGGACTATATAAATATCGTTTCCTAAATCTATTTTTAAGTGTGAAAAGTGTGAAGTGTGAAAGGAGAGAGTGCGTAGATCGTGTGGAGAGAACCTTTGAGGCTTTGAGGTTCGAGGATGCCAGAGAATGAAAGGAAGATAATGTAATTGTCTAAGGGTTGATGGGAGGTGCAAGGTTTAAGGAACTTCTGAAATGAAGCAGATCCTAAACTGAAGGAATGTGTTGTAACAACAGAGACATAGAAACAATTTTGTGCAAGTGAAGGCTTGAAGGAAATAGAATATTTTACATTATTGACAGATTGAGGAGATTGGTGTCTCCAATAGGTTGGAGCCTACATATTTCTGAGTTGGTGCTCATATAAAGGGATCAATGTCTCTTGTAGGTTGGTTCCTGCAAATATTGTATCTGTAGGTTGGTGCCTACATGATTTTATAAAAGAATTGTTTTGTGGTTTTCTCCCAATTGGGTTTCCTCATTAAATATCTGTGTACGATGGATTGTATGGTTGTGTATTTATCATTAACGTTATATTTGGTAAAGTAACACATTGATAACTATTGAAAGAAAATAAAAAAGTAGTCTTATACCGATTCACCCCCCTCTTAGTATAAGTGTGCCAACAACTTCCATCATTATTCCTTGGGGATAGTATTGGTTGTACATCTTGTACATTTGTGGAGAGATTGATCATGGATGTGATAGCTAGTGTGATGCTAATCTATTGGTGATATTGTGCATTAGTACATATGGTGGTGGAATCAATGATTGATTCAAAGCATGTAATTGATGGGAGTAATGATGAGTACTAGTGATAGGGTTGTTGGGTTCTCTTAGGCAAAGGGAGTTGACCATGATGATACTCTTGCTTAAGGATTCTCTTAGGAAGAGGAAGGTGACATTGTTGAGGTTGTTTCTTTAATCGCCAAAGTTTTTGAGGTGCATGAGCGGTTTCTCATGCTCATAGTTTGATTACGACCCTTATGGGTTGTTAGTCTTCCACAAGCTTGGTATCTCAGGATTGATGAGTTGAGATGTATACACTGTCTTTTTACCAATATAACATTTCACCAAAATCACGAGCTTATACACAATTTATTATGTATGTAGATTTTAACAAATAATAAAAATGTTGTGGTTAGTTACACAACAAGCCCTCCCTTTTAAAAATGTTACACCTTCAAAGCTGGAAAATCAAGAAATAAGGGCCAAATGCTGGAAAATTTCTCAAACACGGAAAATATGTATTGGTGCCCCATGAAAAGTTGAAATTAGGTGGTATAATAGCTCCAAAAAACCAGAAAAATTTCTATGAATCTATGTGTAGCAATAGGTTTTATAACTTAGGTGGATAAATCCTTATTTTTCCCTTTGGAGTGATTTCTAAATAATGCATATGAAGAAAGAGGGTGCATTTTGTAACTAAAATTAGTGTGATAATAGAGAGCAAGATTTCAACCTAAACCTAATTATTTCAAATAGTACTACAACCAAATGAACTAAAACATGATTCTATATAAAACATACAAAGATTAATTTTTTTCCCCTCTTTTATTTATTTAGGTTACCCAGGATATTGGTAATTTATAACATCTACAAACTTTTGTATTCCCCTGGAAAACATTATGCATCCCATGTTTCACCCTCTTCTGGTGATCCCTTCCACTTAATCTTACGTTCAAAAATTTGCCAACTCCTAAAATTTATCACCCTTACCTCCACAATACCTTCAAACTCCCAAAAGAGTTTTCCTTTCTCATCTATTACTGGAATCTTTGTTTGAGTGTCACTTCATCATATCAACGCTGATTTGATTAAGATTGCCTTCTTGCTGATTTGAAGGTCAGATATTTTAGTTGTTGTACATGGGAGTGGTTGATGTGAACTGAAATTGTAGTGTGCTTGAGATGAGTACTTACACTTGTGAAGGGTTTGATGGGTTGAAATCCTAATTACTCTTGTGATGAGTGTGTGTTTTTACATGTATAGTTTTGGTGGTTCTATTACATGGATGCGAATTATGGAGTTATTTTTCAATTGGTAAGATGCCTAGGAGGACTTGTGATAGATGGCTGATTTGTTCCACAAGATGACAACATGTTTTCACCTATGATAGGTGGTAGCTTTGCTTGATTGTTAGATGATATGGGTTTATTTTCAATGGGTGAGATGTCCATGAGTAATTGTGATAGGTGGATAATTTGTTCAAGTGGATACTAGTGTGTTATTCTTCATTTATGAATAGCATGGATTTAGTTTTAGTGAGTGTGATGATTAGGAGGGTTTGTTTAAAGTCATTGATTTTTTCTAATGGATACAAGTATTTGGAGTGGTCCATTGATGCTTGTGATAGGCATGCTTAACCATTAGATTGTTTGTTGATTTTTGAGCTTGGGATGGATTGATTCATTCCGTGATAGATTTATGGTTATGATATGTTTTGAATGAGTTGTGATGGAAACCTTGATCAAATTCAATGATCATTGAACATGGAGGAAGATTCCAACGTTATCCCTTGGGAGTAATATTGGTTGTACATCTTGTAAATTTGTCGAGAGATTGATATTGGATGTGATGCTAAGCTATTGGTGATCTTGTGAATTTGCACCCATGGTGGTAGAGTTAGTGTTTGATTCCAAGTGTATAACTAATGAGAGTAGTGATGAGTACTAGTGATAGGGTTGTAGGATTCTCTCAGGCAGAGGGAGTTGATTGGGATGATACTCTTTCTTTAGGATTCTCTCAGTAAGAGGGAGGTGATATTGTTGCATTAGTTTTTGGAGGTTTTGAGGTGCATGAGAGGATTCTCATGCTTATAGTTTGATGATGACCCTTATGGGTTGTTGTTACTCTTACCATGAGATTGGTATTTTAGAATTAAATAGTTGATATCTATGCATATTTTGTCTTTTTCTTTTCATAGATATGACCCACTTGTCTTGGTATTTTTGGAGATGTGATTATCTTTGCAAGATGTCCCGATCAACCCTTGATGTGGTGCAAAAATATTTTGTCCCATAATGATGATTGTAGGGATGCTAGAGTTTTGACAAGTTACAATTAATGTATTTCTTGTTCTCGAGTGATTTTAAAGTTTAGTAGGAAGCAATGATCTAGGGTTATGTTCCTTTATTTTCATAGATGATGATTTCTATTTTTAAACCCCTATTAGAGTGGAAGAGGGATTATCTTAGTTTGGTGGTGTAAACCAAGAGGCATTTTTGTATTCTCCTTGCATGTTCACCATCCAGATGCCAACTTGTAGATTGCTTGGTTAATTTCTTAGAGAAAAATGCACCTTTGTGAGGAATGATTGCTTGTATGTTGAGGTGAGTGTACTTATACTTGTGGGTGTGGAAGTTGTAGCGTAAGTATGATGTTCTATCATGATGAAGGAGGATCCTTTCAGATTTTTGGAGGCATTGGATTTATAGGGTGCAATTTCAGAGGGAGTTTATGGGTGTTACAAAAACCACTTTTCTTGTAAAGAGGGAGTGTTAGCTTTTGGGGTAACTCCAAAAGTGTTTTCACCTTGATATGAGAGCACTATGTCTCCTAGTCTCTTGGAAATGATTCATGAACACATGAATGACTCAGTTTGGGTGGATACTTGAATTTGGTTAGAGTGATAACATGACACCCTTGCCTAAGAGGTTGTTTCTCTAATTGAAATGATGACTAACCCACTAGGTGCACACAATGGGGTAGTCAGTGTTGGACACACCTACCACACTTAGAGGGGGGGGGGGTGAATGAGTGTGGGGTTCTTTTCCCCAAAACTTCCCTCTTTCACAAAAACTCATCAATTAGCATTCAACATTTATTCATTACCCATTGTTGTCATTTATAACCAATTAGATGTGAGCACATATCAGCAACATATATCATCAATATATCATCAACAAGTCATCACCACAATGAACACAAAGAACACAAGATGTATGTACAATTTTCTTTTTATTACG
>JASDQU010738410.1:389281-405258 GCA_032191745.1 Picea mariana | reverse complement strand
CTAGATATGTATTGCACTTGGTGTCGTTTTGATATATTCATGAGCATACTTTGGATATGTTGTCTCTAATTGTCTCTAATGCTTTGGAAACATGATTTAAAATCTTAAAAATATATTTTTTTTGTTAAAATTTAAATATTTTATGTATTTTTTTAAAAACCGGTTCATTGAAACCGGTTCGACCGGTTTATTACCGGTTCCGGTTCTGGTTCCGGTTGGACCCTCGACCGGTTCCGGTACCGGTTTCGGTTTTTAAAACTATGGCTTGAAGAAGTACATGAAGAGGAACCCGTAATCCCCAGAGCTGCAGAATCAGTGAGGGAGGTTCCCAGATCTGCAGAACCAGTGAGGGAAGATGTAGTTTCCCCTGATGAGGAAATTCCAAAAGACCATGACATGGTAGAATTTCAAGAACCGCCTCAGATGACAATCCTCCATAAAAGAAAGTCAGCTTGGGCTAGAGAGCTCATTCAAGATGGAGAGAAGTATGGTGTTCCCCAAGGAACCACGAGAGAGGTGAAAAGACCAAAGTCATTCTCCAGTTATACGGCTTTGATGTGTGACCTAGAGAAGGAGCCTACCTGCTTTGAAGAAGCCATCCAGATGAAATAATGGGCAGACGCCATGACAGAGGAATACCAATCCATAATAAAGAATGATGTATGGGAAATAGTTCCCAGACCGAAGAGTAAAGACGTGGTATCCTCCAAAAGGCTCTTCAAAATAAAACACGCTGCTGACGAAAGTATTGAGAAGTATAAAGCAAGATTCGTCGCTCGTGGCTTTTCTCAAAAGGAAGGCATTGACTATGAAGAGACATTCGCTCATGTAGCCAGATACACTTCGATCAGAACCATCATAGCCCTTGCAGCTAAGATGAAGTGGAAGTTGCACCAGATGGACATAAAGACAGCCTTCCTAAATGGTGTCATCGAAGAGGAAGTGTATATAGAGCAACCTCAAGGATTTGAAGTTGAAGACAAGAAGTCTCATGTCTGCAGGTTGAAGAAAGCATTATACGAATTGAAGCAAGCTCCTAGAGCTTGGTATGGCCAGATAAACAGTTTCCTTACGAGCTTGGGCTTTACCAAGAGTAAAGCAGATTCTAACCTCTACTTCAAAGTTATGAACGATGAGCCAGTAATTTTACTGCTATATGTGGATGACTTATTCTTAACAGGAGAAGAAAAGCTCATCACTGAATGTAAGAAGAGACTTGCCTCAGAATTTGAAATGAAAGATCTTGGCCTAGTGCATTATTTCTTAGGTCTTGAGGTATGGCAGAGTCCAGAGAGGATCTTCCTTAGCCAAGGGAAGTATTCAGTCGAAATCCTGAAGAGATTCGACATGTTGGAATGCAAGTCCATGAATACACCCATGGAAGCGAAGCTGAAGCTGTTGGTCGACACTTCGTCGGAATTGATTGATGCCACGCTGTACAGACAGATTATTGGATCGCTGATGTACCTGACGAACACCAGACCAGACACTTGTTTTGCCGTGAACACCTTGAGTCAGTTTCTAGTAGAACCCAGACATGTTCACCTAGTGGTTGCAAAACATGTGATGAGGTACCTTAAGGGTACAATAGATTGTGGTCTCAGCTATGATGGAGATCATGATTTCACATTGAGTGGATATACTGATGCAGATTGGGCAGGAAGTGTTTCTGACAGGAAAAGCACTTCAAGATGTTGTTTCAATTTGGGATCATCCATGATCTCATGGCAGAGTAGAAAGCAATCCAGCATTGCTCTCAGCACAGCGGAAGCAGAATACATTGCTGCATGTTCTGCCAGCTGCAAAGCTATATGGCTTCGAAAGTTGCTGACCGGTCTATTTGACCTAGAGATGGAAGCAATTACGATCCTATGTGACAACCAAAGTTGCATAAAGATGACAGAGAATCCTGTATTCCATGACAGGTCGAAGCACATAGAGATCCGATATCATTACATCTGTGACATGGTGCGGAGAGGAGCCTTAAAGCTCCAGTACGTTAGCACGGATGAACATGTTGTTGATGTGTTGACTAAGCCTCTATCTCGTGTAAAGTTTGAGCACTTTCGAGATAAGCTTGGTATAGTCCGAAAGGACCTTCCTTGAAAGGGCGAGTAGTTGTTGTGATAAGACATCTCTTGCTTCCAGCTTTATTGCTGTGACGTAAAGAAAGACGATGTGATGAGACTAGGACTGTGCTTCCAGCTTAACAGCTGCGACGTAAAGCCAGTCTAGTATCCTTCTTCCAGCTTGATTGTTGTGACGTAAAGCAGGACAAGTATCTTGCTTCCAGCTTTATTGTTGTGACGTAAAGCAAGACGATGTCATGAGACTAGATCTGTGCTTCCGGCTTAACAGCTGCGACGTAAAGCTAATCTAGTATCCTGCTTCCAGCTTGATTGCCATGACGTAAAGCAAGACGAGTATCTTGCTTCCAGCTTTATTGCTGTGACATAAAGCAAGACGATGAGATGAGACTAGTACTATGCTTCCGGCTTGACAGTTGTGACGTAAAGCCAGTCTAGTATCTTGCTTCCAACCTGATGGTTGTGACGTAAAGCAAGACGATGTGATGAGACTAGTACTGTGCTTCCTGCTTGACAGTTGTGACATAAAGTCAGTCTAGTATCTTGCTTCCAGCTTAAGTGTTGTGACGTAAAGCAAGATGTTGAGATGAGACTAGTACTGTGCTTCCAGCTTGTGATGTTGTGATGTAAAGCTAGTCTAGTATCTTGCTTCCAGCTTGATTGTTGTGGCGTAAAGCAAGACGAGTGTTGAGCTTCCAGCTTGACAGCTGTGACGTAAAGCTAGTCCTGTATTATGATGACCCAGCCTCGTGTTGTGATGATGATGATGTATTAGTTTTATACTAATTCATATTGATGCAGATGATGACTGCATTCCTTTGAGAATGACGATGTTGTTGATGAAGAAAACTTTCGATGATTTATAGATACGGCAGTCAGTGTTCCAAGATGATATTGATTATGATATCCTCTCACCCACTTGATGTTGTTGATGATGTTGTCCTCTCTCTCTCGCCTGATGCTGTTGAAGAATACCCTTCTTGTTAAGGGGGAGTGTTGAAATAATGTAACTGCAAAGTGTATTCTTATTATTATTTGATATATTATTCATTGGATCAATCCCCATTGTGGAATGATCATGTCGGCTATTGTAAAAGGACTAAATACCCTTTTGCAGATTGGTCATAATGTAATTGTAAAAGGCAAAAGAAGAAGTCGGCCCCAGAATATATCAAAGAGGCCCCAAAATATAATAAAGGTGGTTATAACCACCCAAATTAAGAAGTCGGCCCTGCCAATGAAGAGACACTTCACACGTGCCAGATTAGTATAAATAAGAAGGCTAGCGCCTCACTTAGACACATCTCACTTGCTCATTTGAGAGACAAGTTTCGGAACTGCAGTTGGAGAAGAGAGAGAGAGAGTGGCGCATCTTTGGGAGAGGATCTTTTGTATTAGCTTGAGTTATCTCTTGGCATTGTATTGGCTATCTATAATAAGGAAGTTTTGCTGGGTTTTCTTCCCCTAGAGGGTTTCCTAGGATAAATGTTGTGTCTCTTGAGATTGTGTATTTCTCAGTGATCTTGTATTATGCTATTGTTATCTATTGAAATGCAAAGAACTATAATAATGGCTTAAACATTAACATTTTGCGCTAGGTATCCATAACACCCAGCGAAGTTTTGTATCTTGGCCAAGGCCAGCCTAAATTCACACTGGGTATACATACACCTACTCACTAGTGTATACAAGCCCTCTCAATTGTATTCAAGCTCTCTCAGGTGTATTCCAATTGGGTATCCACAAACCCACTTTCGGACTATATTTGACTTGGGTATCCATAAACCCACTCTCAAACTATATTTGAGCTTTTTTCAACTGCATTCAAGCTCTTAGAAATGTAATCGAGTTGGGTATACATAAACCCACTCTCTTTTGTATTTCGGCCAAGTCGACCTTGTATCAATTTGGATATTCATAAACACACTCTCATTGGTATTTCATCATTCCTCTCCATGACCTACTACTCAACTCAAGGGGGGGGTGTTGGAATGATGGTGTAATCTTCACATACGCCATGGTCAACCTCATTATTATTATGTATTAGAGTGTTTCTAGGGTTTTCCTTAAAGTCGACCCAGTCAACACTAATTTATTATATTCATAGGTTTATTATGTGGGCCCACAAACCCTTCTGGGAAGAATGCCCTACCTCTTGAGTTGTGTATAAATACACACTAAAGAGTCATTTGAAAATTAAGTATTCTAATATTGAAGTGATCCATTCTTTAGCCTACAAGGAAAATATCAAGAGTTTATCTCTTGTTCTTGGCTTGCGTTTCTTCTCTCTAGTGCATTATGGATCAGCGCTAGAGCACACTTGTTAGGATTTTATGCCCCTCTGCCCTAGTGTTGTTTATTGCAAGAATTAGAGTTTGCAAGTTAGTTCCATTCAATCCCTTCGCGCAATGCAATTTCAAGTGTTAAATCCAACACTTTCAAGAGGAAATCTATTGGTTTCAAAATTTCGAGATCATGGTGAGTTCTATTTCCAAATATTTCAACGCGACACGGGGCCACCATATTCATTTCTTTAGTTTCGACTTCCATTCCATTTTTAGCAGGGTTTCCATGCATGCATATTACATGCAACACTTGGAGCATGCATGGGAGAGTGATTGCTTCAAATGCATACTTTTCGATTTTGAGAACTATTTCAAGAAATTTTCTTTTTTTAGCAACACACTATAGCTCTAAGTACCCATTTGGTGGTGTCTGAAAGGCTATTCTTCAATTTTCCAATTTATTATTTTTGGAAAATTTCTATCTCTAGAAGCTTACTTTTCTTGGAAATTAATTAGGTTTTTGAATACCCTTTATGCACAAGCGCATGTATGTGACTTTTGGTGATGATTGGTGTTAGAATTTGAAGGGCAAACTAGAAACAGAAATAACCTTTTAATTTTATTTACTACTGTAGTTTTGGATCAGCAATATATTCACAAATTCTGATGTAAAACCAATAACAGAAATAATACAATGGATCTGAATATTACCTTAGCAAAAACAAAGAACAGATTTACCTGATGTGCGTGCTATTGTCCTCTTTTCTGTATGCTCAGAAAAAGCTTTAAGGGTCATGGATCAAACCCTCAGGGGTAGATCTCATCATGATCTTGCGAACAGTTTTGCCAAGAAGAACTTTAGGTAAATAACAGAAAACCAACCAGCATACCAATCATCAGGTACAAGGTTGAAACAAGGACACCACTGTCCAATCTAAAGGCTAAAAAGAAGCCACTAACAGCCCTAACAAATTCTGTCCAAGAATATAGGACTGCTACAGCAATAGGAAGAATTAGGTAGCAGATTTAGGGCTGCCTCATCAAACCCTGATTAGGGTACTAAAGTCTGTAAGGTAGAGCAGCCTACTGGTGGCAGCAAAAAGGAGAAAAGACAGCAAACACAGGTGGCAGCATACACAGGTCACAATAAAAGAAGACAGCGGCTGCAACAGGTGGCACCAGAAAAAGATAGCGGCAGGCAGGAAGAGAGAAGAGGAACTGTCTAAAGGGGGCCATAGCCTATTCCCAGCAAGAGAAATGATCCAAGGAGGGCCGCACCCTATACCCAGCAAGAAAAACTTGTTCAAAGGAGGGCCGCACCCTATACTCAGTAGGAGAAAAGATTCAAGGAGGGCCGCACCACTTCACAGCAAGAGGAACAGTCCCAAGGGAGGGTCGCACCACATACTCAACCAGAAAACCAGATCCAAGAGGGCCGCACTACAAACCAGCAGGAGAAAACAGATCCAAGGAGGCCGCACCCTTTACCAAACTGAACAAGGAGCCGCAGCAAATTTCAGACCAAGAAATTGTTTGGAGGAAGAAGAATGAGTGAGAGAGTGAGGGGAGAGGTCTCCTTTTATAGTTTTGGTAGGATGTTAGGGTTAACTAAATTAACCCTATCTTTAGGGTTAGATTAAACCCTAATAAAATAAACAAATTAAATAATTAATATTTTAATCATAAAATATTAATTAGAATAGTCAACAAGTCAAGGCAGCTAGCAAAGACCCAAACCACATAAACATTGAGGACGTGGCTCAAACAAGATCAAGGGGGGGGGGGGGGGGGTTTTTTTTTNTTCTTCTTTAATGGCAGAATGTCCACAAAGGTCTCATGATATAACTTATAAGCTTTTATCATTCCAGCGTAAGAGGAAGGTCAATGATGTGATCATGTCCTTCTTCTTAACTGCTTCTAGGTCTCATGGACCATCCCGGGAGAGAAGAAGATCACACATCATCTCAGCTTGGTACTTAACCAAGAAACCGTCTAGTCCCAGACCATGATACCCAGAACGCAGCTGGAGGCCCTAGATCACAACTAGGGTCTTATCCACCAAGGTACACAACCAAAGATCAATCCAAGCACCAAGCAAGGATTCCCTGGAACACATTCAGGGGCCCTAGAACACATCTAGGAACTTATATCATCAAACTACTTGGTCCTTGACCAAGAATCCCAACAATACACTAGGAGCCCTCACTAGCGTCTTTTGCCATGGCTCTAACTGCTTGGTCCTAGACCAAGAACCCCAGGAGTGTATTGGGGCCCCTAGATCTCAGCTAGGGTGTTTGCCATCCTCCAGGAGAATGGCTCTTGCAGCTGCTTAATTTTAACAATTGAAAGCCTGATTTTAAACTTTCTATTTTTTGATGGAGAGAAAAACATGAACATTTTAAGTCATTTCGTCAAAATGTTAAATTAGATCAAAATTAGGATTTTCGCCATGTCCAAAATAGCAATAGGTTGACTGAGTTGTACATGGAGCAGTGGGTTGTTTACCTGCAAATGCAGGTTACCATGTCCTAGTAGAGCAGGTGAATCAATCCATGAGAAGATTTTTTTGGCAAAGGGAATCTTATCCATTGTGTTTCTTCTGGTTTGGCCTTTGTCTATTTTGGGCCAGGATGAGGGCGCCCCACTTGTGGTCTATTAACACCGCCAAAAATTTATTCTTGGCAGCAAGGAAGCGCTCCACTTAGGAGCCCTATTTTTTACAATGACTTGTCCAATTTGACCTCTATTCCAACAAAAGCAACGGGTTGCATGTCCTTGTTGGAGGTTTTATTTCAAGCATGTTTCATCTATTATGAGCCAAAGGAGAGTGCTTCCACCTTAGAATTTATCTAGTTTAACTTATCCATCATGCACTCAGTTTCTTCTTGGCAAGAAGAGAGCCCCCACTAGAGGTTACTCCAAGTAGTATCCATCAATTATTCTTGGCAAACTAGTGCACCCTCTTTAAGGAAGATTCATGACACGTATTGAAATTCTCTTGGTTTCTATTTCGAACCTAACTAGTGCGCCCAGCTTGAGGACATTATTTTTCGCAAGGTCCAGTAGTTATTATTGGGACATTAATTCTATTTCTTGTAGTAGACTGGTGTGCCCTCCTCTCAAAGTGTCATGCAGCAATTGCAATGCTTATCTGAGAGATTCTTGCCTTCTTTCATCCATTCTGTTGCAGGCAAATGAGAATGCATCACTTGGAGCTTTTGGTTGCTTTTTCCAGACGAAATTCATGCAGGTGTTGAGCATTCCAGTTGTGTTGACTTTTTCCAAACTTGGGTGAGGATCAGACCACCTGAAGCTAGGTGCTCCCTTCTGCACTAATCTAGCATGATTTTAAGGTTTCTATGGGTTTGAGATATTCTTGGAAAATTCCTTTATACATTTCCATTGTGATTCTATACGAGACAGAAAATTCAATGGGACAAGAGATTGGTTATTCTTGAATCTTGAGTCCTTCTTGCTCTTCCGCTTCCATATTTTACGTTCTTCTTCCTCCCATGCCAAATTATAGAGTTGGATGAAAACTTGGTATTGGTGCCTCCCATTGTCAATTACATGATTGTATCTATCCTTCAGTGTGGGAAAGAGATCTTGCGCAATGACTTTATGTCCCCTTGAGATTTGTCGTTTAATATGCTGAAATAAACCATGTATTCTAAGCATTGGTAATAAAGATGATCACTTTCCTGGTGGCCAATTTCACAAGTGTTCATTGAATTTTGTAAGTGGATTGATAGTATTCTGAGTTTATTGGCCCCAGCATATCGCCTGCCCCATCAACTCTCTTTACTTATTTGACTCCATGCCCTTTGGACTTGAGGCACCAGTTTGAGAAATACACAGAAAAATTTATTTCGCAGATTTTGAGTATTTCACTTACAGATCTACAACTCTTTGTAGCAGATCATTTATGAAGGGAAAACACAGATTTTATATTATAATACATAAATCTAAAGTTTACTTCTTGTTCTCAAGTATTTTAAGGCAGAAATATGAATAATTTCTGATGTTTCAGCAAGTGCATATTGTAGACTTGAAGTCTTTTGCATGGTATAATTGAAGACTTTTGGCTTCAGATCATTAGAGGATGCCCCCTTGACGCTAGCAAGCACTAGTCTGAATTGAGAGGCACTGTGCGAGGTCACATTGGCACTTTGTCTATATGTTTCATTTGATTACTTCCAATTTCAAGTGATAGCATAAGTTATGTGACAAGGACATGTTCGAACGCATTAGCCACTTGAGTACCACCTTGCAAGAATCCTAGGAAATGAAGTTGACATTTGTAGCAAATCAACCCCAAAATCATGTGAAGTGCTCATTGGGTTATTAATGAAAGAATAAGAGGGAAGAGAAAGTAGTTCAAAACTTGAAATTGCCACTAGAGTAGCAAGAACCTCAAGAACCACTGGAATATTGAGGGCGGGGGGGAAGTGAGAGGTCTCCACTAGTTCACCTTCCATAAGGACCCCACCTTTCTTTGTTCCAAGAATCGCACCTAGGGAAAAACATTACATCAAATAAATTGTTAAAACAAAAGTGAAGGAAGAAGTAGTTAGGGTTGTGGGTTGGGGTTTTCTATGGAGAGAAATACCATTTAGCATTACCAAGAACAATTCATTCTACCAAGCAATGTTTGATATCATTGTTGTTATTGGCCCGAGATATAAGGCCAATACTTATGATGAGTTGAGAGGGTCAATCCTTCAAAGGGAAAAGGTCAATATCACTACCAGATTGGAGGACTTTAAAAAATCATGGGAAACCACTGGATGCACAATAACGCCTAATGGTTGGACAAATGGGAAGGACAAGACCTTCCTTAATTTCTCGGTTAATTGTCCTAAGGGGACAATTTTATTAAATCCATTAATGTGTCTACACATATTAAAATGTAGCATTGTTATGTGAGTTGTTCAATGATTTCATCCAAGAGATAGGTGTGCCATATGTTGTGCAAGTCATAACAAATAATGTCAATAATTATGTGGCTACTAGTTGTATGTTAATGGAGAGGCACCCCACATTGTTTTGTACTACATGTGTCTCCCATTGCATCAATTTAATTCTCGAGGATGTGGCCAAAATTTATTATATCAACAATCCGATTGATTCAATAAGGAGCGTCACAAAATTCATACACAATCATACATTTGTTCTTAGCCTAATGGAAAAATTCACAGGAACGAGGAGTTGGTGCATCCTACCATCACACATTTCGTCGTTGCCTTCATTTTTATTCAATCTCTCCTACCCTCACTCCACCAAGAGAGAATCTCAATCTGAGGCTTCCAAATGACTGGCTTGTTGGGAGAGGCAACAGGACACATGCATTTCCATCAATTGTTGGAATGGCAATGGGTCCTTTTGGTCATCACCGGGTCTAATGTACGATGCTCTTAGGTCGCCAAACATCCTATTTATCACCGAGACGCATGAGAGCATTTTTCAGCCTCTCCCGAACATCACAGGATACCATCAGTTTTCAACCTACAGACAGGAGACGAGGAGCTCGGGTGGTATCAGAGTTTCAGATGGAGTTGCTTGTTTCGCTAGGGACTTCCTCCAGAGCAAGATATCTTTGGTGACTGCGGATGAGTTTGCCAAGTTTATGTGGGTTCGGGTCAAAGGTGTTTTCCCTCTCCCAGGGATATTTACATTGCAGTCTGTTACTTCCCTCCAGCTTCTTCGTCGTACACAATTCGTAATGGACCTGATGGGGACCCCTTTATAGATCTGCATGCCAACATTACCCAGTACTCAGAGATTGGGGAGGTTATCCTTATAGGTGACTTCAACTCCCGCACCAAATCCCTCTCCACGACCGGTCAGAGGACATGTTCTGCATCCAGGAGATAGATCCAACATCAGTGGGGTTTCACATGTCTAACGATAAATTGGGGCCACTCACAGCCTATGATCGACACCTTTTGCAGCTAGGGGAATCTCAGGAGTTGTTGATTTTGAATGGGCTCCCGTGTTCCCCAGATTCTTTCTTTTTCATGTGTCGGCCTCATGGTTGAGGTGCGAGTGTCATTGACTATGTCCTCTCTAGCCAGAACTTACTCCCCTTTATTCGTTACTTCTTTGTTTCCCCCATCCCCTCATGGACCATGATCTTCTTTCGTTCTCTCTCTAGGTTGACACCCCCCTAGGGCCGCACCACCTTCCAATTCGATGAAGGGGGCTCAGACACCTTTTTTACTCACCTCTACCAGATGCTCCCCTCCGAGACCCAATTCTCCTTGATTCTGCATCTACCAAGTACACCTGCCTCTCATCCATCATTTGGGAAGCAGCCCTCAAGAACTATCCTCACTCCACCCAGCCCACTTCCACCTCCCACAAAAACAACTCCTACCCGATCAACCGATGGTATGACGAGGAATGCAAAGCACGACACTGCCAGCTTCGACACGTATTCACCCATGTTCACCCCTCCTACCCCAACCTCTAAGCTTCCTATCGACATCTCCTTCGTCGCAAGAAACACCTCTTTGTTTCTCATAGGAGACGAGACTTATGTACTTCCCTCACTCACTCCCCCAAACACTTATGGCGCATGATCCTCCCCCGCCACTCTCCCCTCACATATCCACTCTCTATGATATCCTTGGGCAGACCCAGATTCAGGTTACCTCTTTGCCATCTCCATGCTTCCTATTCTCAAACTGTGACATCAAAGAGGTCGTTTGGGTGATGAGTAGCAGCAAAGCAATAAACTAGGAAGGTTTCTGGGCAGAGTTCTTTAAGCACAGTCTTCATTCTATGGTTTCTTACTTGGATAATCTCTTCAACCATGTGGTCCATATAGGTTTTCCATCGGCATGGTCACATCACATCATTCATCTGATACACAAATCGAGCCCTAGTTCATATCCAAACAACTACAAGATGTTCATGGTGAGCCACACATTCTCGAAGCTCTATGCTACGATTCTCCATATGAAGCTCTCTAGTGAGCTTGAGCAAAGATCCCTCAAAGTTAGGGGGCAAGAAGAATTCCAATCCACTCATCAGACCATTGATCACATATTTACCCTATGGGCCATCATTGAGGAGGCACGACATCGTTCTTCGAAAGTTTATTGCTACTTTATAGATTTTCGAAAAGCTTTTGACTTCGTCTTGCAAGAAGCCCTGTTACAGAGACTCGGAGACATTGGCATTTCCCAACCCCTACTGACTGCCATCTTGTGCCTCTATGAATCAGTCCTTGGTCGTCCCTACACGGTTCACGAGATGTCTGATTTCAGCAAGAGTACCATTGGGGTTAAACAAGTTTTCCCCCTGTCCCCCACCTTGTTTGGGATCTACATTGATGAGTTGGAGTCCTTTCTTCACGAGCATATCCAGGACAACGATGGGTGCCTCCTCCACCAGGTTCTAATATCCATTATGCTCTTTGTTGATGATGTGGTCCTCCTAACATCCTCTCCAGAGGGGTTACAAGGACAATTGGATGCCTTAGCTCTCTTTTGCAACCTTCGGCAATTGACGATCAACCTAGGTAAAACCAAGGTGATGATCTTCAATGAGTTGAAGAAGACCTCGGACCTTCACTTCTTCTTCAGGGAGAAGGAGATCGAGATCACCAGCACCTACACATACTTGGGGTGGCAATTCTCAGGACCCCGCTTCAGTTTACGACTGACACTCCAACCTCAGATCAACAAGAGCTATGAATCTTTATCCCTCCTCAAGAGACAGTGCTTCCGACATCATTTTCAGGACATCTCATCCAAGATGTCCCTCATGGACTCCCTTATCCAACCTATTCTTCTCTATGGCTCAGAGTCTGATTGGGGACCTTCTTTACTTGAGTCTGATTGGGCCTCAGTTGAGAGAGTCTAGACCCTTTTCCTCTAACGCATCATTACATGCAAGCAGACAATCCCTCGGCACATCATCCTAGCAGAGTTTGGGGCACAACCCTTCCGACTTGAGACAGTCTTCAAACTGGTCCTTTTTCTACATCGCATGTGGAGCTTTGCAGACTTAGTGAAGGGGTGAGAGTACCCACACTTGGCCTATTGTTCTTCAAATACCATTGCCCTCTCTAGCCATTCGAGTTGGGCTCGAGGTTGGTTCGCGAGGGTTTCAAATCTTTGAGAGTCCATGGGAATTCAGATGGATAGTCTCCCTCCATTTAGATATTCCTTAGATGCACTTGGCCACCTCCTACCCACCAAACAAGATTTGAACAGGATTATCAGGGATGAAATTTACAAGCAGTTTATCCAAATCACTTAGGTTACCCCTCAGGGTTGGTTACGCCCAAAGATGGTCTTCTATGTTGCGCAGTTCTTGGAGCTTAGAGACAGCTTCATTGTTCGACCATAGTATACACTCTGCCATTAGATGCATACTCTTTGCATTCCACTAAGCCAGTTCAGAGTAGGTTCTCATAGACTTCATGTAGAGATCAACCACCAGATCAATCGATCAGACAAAATCTGTCAACTATGGCATCTACAAGAGGTCGAGCATGAGGAGCACTTCATCTTCTACTTCCTCATATATTACGAGATCAGGTGGAGGTTCCATTGCCTATTCATGGGGATTCAGACCCTCACTAGCTTATTCAAATATTACGACCAGAGGTGCTTAGCCTTATATATGTAAGAGGTTCTCAGGCTTCGAGCCCGTACTCTTCAGCCTCCTACTAAACCAGGCTCTACCCAGCGGATCACTTCCTTCTTCACGGTGCTACCCTCGGGAAGGGACACTAAGAGACAGACCAATATGAGAGACATGGATATCTATAGGTTGGGCACTAGACTATTTGGATTTGACATGGTTGTCGAAGAAAGGAAGATTAGAATGCTAGGTAAGCAATTTAATGTACAGTTCTAGTTTTAATGCTTTATTTTCTTTTCTTTCTTTTCTATTTGCTACTGGATGAAAATGTAATTCAAGTTTTTTTTTTCTTTTTATTTGTGGATGTCTGGAGGAAAAATTATGGTGGAAAAGAACCATTTTTATAGATACTTGTCATTCAAGTGCCTAGTATCATCTGGGATCTTATATATCAATCTTGTTTTCATATTTATATGGAAATGTGATTATTTGTTTATATTTTTTTAAATGAAAAAAAGTAATATACTTTGTATTTTTTAAGTTTGTTGATATTTTCCCCAATTTTTTAAAGGCACCAAGTACATGACCCCCACCAATATTTTATTGATAACAATATTTGCACATTGGTCATTGTTGTCGCCTTATACACACCTGGGAGATGTGAAAGAGTTATGATAAAATCAGTGAGCCTATAAGTTCCCGCTCTTCATTCCCCCTGGGGGGAGCGGTGTGTTCAGTGGTTGTGTCTTTTTTTGCAAAATTTTTTAGCTTAGATTAAATTTTCCCTTTTGCAAGTAGAACACTAATTGCTAGATTAGTTTCAATTCCGCAATTTCAATTTGGCAAATAAACCATCCCCTCAGCGACCTCGAAAGGGGCCTGGTCAGTGCGAATTTAGTAATTAGTCTCACTTTTATTTTCTGTCATAAAATAAACAAATTCCCCTCAGCTCTCAGTGCGGTTCCTGACCCTTCCAGTTGCGAGCTCATCTCAATCTACTGGAAGTAAGTTCATACACGCTGTGTTGGTCAGTGATTGATAGTTTTAATTAGGACAACCCCCAAAGTAGTTAACTTAATGTGCGGAAAAACGCCTTGAAGTGACCTGAGAAGTAAGGCGGGCCCTCTCGGGACCTGGCTTCCCACCCGTTTTGGACATCCAGCACTTTGAGCGAGTTTTACTGGTGAGACCATTTGGGTTTCGGTAAAGCTCTCCACAAGTTTCCAAGCAAAGAGTTAACCTCCAAGGAGGCCCAAACCATTTCATTAACTGAACTTTAATTTACCCTAATAAAACACTCGAACTACATTGCCCACGATTCGCATTAAGGCACTGGTCTCAATTTTCACACTCAGCAAAGCCACAGGCTTCATTTCACAATTGGTTATATATTTAATGTAAATGAAACTCGCACCTAACAATTGTTTCTCAGTATCCTTTTGATGCAAGTACATGTTCATTTGATTATATATATATCGTGGTAAATGTTTGTTTCATGTTTTATTCAGTTTATGGTTGATGGTTTGAAAGAATAATAAACTCCTAGATTTCAATTTTTGTACTTAGCTTAAAAGCCTTAGTATATTTGTTAGGGACTACCCCCCTTGGTTTCGCTAGGAGTTAGCCTAGACGGAGGAGTTGAGGATTAGGTGACAGCACCTTAACTCTCACTTGCCCCCAAGGACACACCGAGTGGATTGAAGATTTCTTCCACATCTCCCAGGTGTGTATAAGGCGGCAACATTTTTGGCGCCGCTGCCCAGGATAAATCTTTCTATTCCCAGAACACGACTTGTTTTTCCTTGTTTTTACTTAGTTTTTGATGCTTGTAGTTTATTAGAAATAGACTCAACCATCTGGCGACTCCACTTAATTCCAATTTAACTAGGTATTCTACAAGGAGGAATTCAGAAGGCATTCTTAACTTCATTCCTGAACCTGAAAAGTTTTATCGAAGGAGGTTAGCTAAAGCCTCTTTTCGTAGAGTACTTAGTCATTTAGGAACCGAGTCCATTTCTGATATCCACTTGATGTTTGCTAGTAGTACCTTTTCAGAAATGGCCATTTATGATCCTTGTGATTTTAGTGCAATAAATAATTATCCACATGCTATCCCTGAAAAGGCCATTGAAAAACTTCCTAGTTTCCAAGGCAATAATGCCATTTCAGCTAAAATGCATGTCAAATCTTTTATGAGATGTATAAATAAATGGTGTGTTGCACATGATTATGAAGATGTAAAAATGAAGTTATTTGTCCTTTCCTTAAAAGATGATGCTTCAGACTGGTATGAAGACAAGCCGGATAACACTTTCAAAACCGTGAAAGAGCTCATTGATGCCTTTACTGAAAAGTGGGGGGAAAAAAGAGATCACCGTCATCTTTTGGCGGCACTCAACACAATGAAGAAGAATGAAAATGAAACCATGGATGAGTTCAACAAAAGATTCAATGAATTAGTTTCAAGCATGCATCAAGACATCAAACCTCCTGAGAGTGCTATCTTGATCTACTACATTGAGGCATTTGGTGGTGAAATGAGGTATCAACTAAGAGTTAAGGAACCCACCGACCTCAAAAGAGCTCAAGAAACCGCTATCAAGATTGACAAAAATATGCAAGCTTCAGAAAAGTCAAACCTTCCAGGATTCACAAGAGGCAGTTCTTCAAAACATTCAGAGTTTAAAGAAAAGGCAGCAACCCCAGATATTAAAGACCCATCCTATGACCCTCTAAAGGCCATAACAGAGATGGTAAAAAGAATGGAAGCCACTCATGCTACCCAACTTAGTGCTTTGCAGAATAGGTTGATAGCCATGGAGAGGACCCAAAACTAGAATAACAGATTCCAACCGAGGCCTAGTAATGAAAGATGGCAAAAGAAAACCCCTCAACAAGAACAAAGGCCACCTAATCAGTTAGAATCTAATAATGTGGTAAATGAGGATATACCACCCTTCTGTAGAGCATGTCAAGAATTTCATGAAGAGTCTACTTGTCCAAATTTTTG
>JASDQU010738410.1:352570-388884 GCA_032191745.1 Picea mariana | reverse complement strand
CCCCCTGGGGGGAGCGGTGTGTTCAGTGGTTGTGTCTTTTTTTGCAAAATTTTTTAGCTTAGATTAAATTTTCCCTTTTGCAAGTAGAACACTAATTGCTAGATTAGTTTCAATTCCGCAATTTCAATTTGGCAAATAAACCATCCCCTCAGCGACCTCGAAAGGGGCCTGGTCAATGCGAATTTAGTAATTAGTCTCACTTTTATTTTCTGTCATAAAATAAACAAATTCCCCTCAACTCTCAGTGCGGTTCCTGACCCTTCCAGTTGCGAGCTCATCTTGATCTGCTGGAAGTAAGTTCATACACGCTGTGATGGTCAGTGGTTGATAATTTTAATTAGGACAACCCCCAAAGTAGTTAACTTAATGTGCGGAAAAACGCCTTGAAGTGACCTGAGAAGTAAGGCAGGCCCTCTCGGGACCTGGCTTCCCACCCGTTTTGGACACCAACACTTTGAGTGAGTTTTACTGGTGAGACCATTTGGGTTTCGGTAAAGCTCTCCGCAAGTTTCCAAGCAAAGAGTTAACCTCCAAGGAGGCCCAAACCATTTCATTAACTGAACTTTAATTTACCCTAATAAAACACTCGAACTGCATTGCCCACGATTCTCATTAAGGCACTGGTCTCAATTTTCACACTCACCAAAGCCACAGGCTTCATTTCACAATTGGTTATATATTTAATGTAAATGAAACTTGCACCTAACAATTGTTTCTCAGTATCCTTTTGATGCAAGTACATGTTCATTTGATTATATATATATCGTGGTAAATGTTTGTTTCATGTTTTATTCAATTTATGGTTGATGGTTTGAAAGAATAATAAACTCCTAGATTTCAATTTTTGTACTTAGCTTAAAAGCCTTAGTATATTTGTTAGGGACTACCCCCCTTGGCTTCGCTAAGAATTAGCCTAGACGGAGGAGTTGAGGATTAGGTGACAGCACCTTAACTCTCACTTGCCCCCAAGGACACACCGAGTGGATTGAAGATTTCTTCCACGTCTCCCAGGTGTGTATAAGGCGGCAACAGTCATGACAAGCCTCAAGAACGAAATTTGACTTATCAAACATCACTCACACTATTAAGAGGTAAATCAATGTAGTGGAGATGAATATTTGCCACATTCAAGAAAACCTCCAAACCATGAAAGATAAAGAGGTCACTCTTAAGGAGACCATTGCGCAAATGGATAAAGAGATCAACGGGATCTAAGAAAACAGCGAGTACCTGAAGGATTGGGATGGTAGACCTAAAGACTATATTGAAAAACTTCATGGCTTGGAATGAGGATACAATTGTTAAAGAGGGCATTGTCAACACTATTAAGACTGATTAAGATGACTAAAGCACTAGCTCTACCCAATCTACCAAATCAGCCTCTGCCACCCCTATCTATCATGCATGTGAAAGTTTCCTTTGGCCAATGATCTGTTATGTTTTATATCAGTGCAAAAAGATCTGTATTTCTTTCCTTGGTAATTCAAGAACTTTGGTGATAGTTGTAAATTTTTGTGGAGAACTCTTGTCTCCAAGTACAACTATGGTGCCATTATAATTATGTTCACATAATGTGATTACTCACTTTCGTTTAAAAAAATCAATTAATAGTTTGATTTTTAGAGATTAGTATATATATTTTTATATCTAAATGTTTTGAAAAGTTGTATTTTAGTTCCCAAATTATAAATGTTGGGAAATTTGCCACATGCACTTAATTCACAACATACCACTCCTACACCCATGCTTCTAGTGACTTTGATCAAATCTCATTTACCCACTTTATCACCTCAGCTTATAACTGTTATCAGCATGGTCACCTCTGACATACACTATAATAATTCTTCATCACTTATCCTGCAATTACCACTTACCTTTGTTGCATGCATCCATTTATCAAAGAGCCTGTCATCTCTATTTTCTATTCTCCTAATGCTATTACCTTAGAGGGCTCCTATCTTGTTCCAATCCCCATCTTTAATTGAGCACGTTTTTCACAATGAGAAGATACAAGCTAGCTGATGGGTAAATTTAAAAAAGAAATAGTACTCGATACCTTTGAGGTGAGGCACATTAACCCCAGGTTTAGCTCAGTGCTCTATCTAAGAAAAGCATTTCTGACATCACAACATACTAGAAACCACCATAAAAATGTGTTCACTGCTGAAAAGGTACATCTTGTTGGATCCAAAGGAAACTTTTTTCTATTTAAATTGCAAAGTGAGCAAGCCAAGAAATTAAACAAAACAACAAAATTCAAAAACATACTCAAAAGAACAAAATTAAAAGACATACATGCATACATACATATATATAACACCTAAAAAGTGGAAAGTGTGCACCTTTGCCAAGGAAAATCAATGATTTTTTCAATACAAATATGCATTTTAGATGAAAAATGTACTGGCAAGAAGTTACTAGAGAACCATACCCTTCAATGAAAGTGTTTGGAACATTTCCCGCATAACCCTTACAAACTTGAACAGATCATTAGTCCGATTTAGCTCATCAAGTAGCTCTCTGCTGCTTTCCAAGCACGGATCACAGTCTAATACTGCCAGCATAAAGAAGCAATCGCTATCATTACAATTCATTAGTATTCAGATCGTAAGTCATAAGAAATATCAGAGAAAACAGGCACAAAATCATCTGCAATGGTGCTCAACCTTTATATATGTTTCTAAAAGAGTAGTTCATGCATAAGTAACTCAGTGTGGTTAGGATCAACATACAAGTATAGTGGTCATTCCTCCTGCTGTGACGTATAGTAAATGAAAATTCACGATCTGGGCATGCTAAGTCAATATTGACAAAAATGAATTTGATGCCTACATCCAAATAAACTAAAAGTCCACATTAGATTCAACATGTTTCAAATTCGATACTGAATAAAAAAGGAATATAATACTGAAACACTTAAAGATCCTTCTCAGAATTAGTCCTGAGTCCCTTACCTTGTCCAGCTTCAATACGAAAGCCAAGCACTCTATTGTACCATGCCACAGCCTCTTGTTGCCCTCTTATCAATCTTAAATCAGTCTTACTTCTTTCCTCGAGTACTGCCAGTGCTTTTTTCAACAGCAAAAAAAAAAATTAATACAGATCAAAACATTTCTAGAAGTCTAAAATACTGTTGCTTTCTCCTTAATCTCAAATTAATATTACCCATTTCGTCTGATGCTGCCAATGCTTTTTTCAAGCAAGGAAAAGAAATATGGATAAAAGTAAACTAAAGGTCCTAGCCATTATTAAATTGTCTACTTTAATCCTTTTAATTCTACATATAATGTTATGTACACATTTACAACAAGAGGTACACAACAACACAAAAACTGAGTCTTCAACATCTCCGAAAGCTCAAAACTTAGTTGAACCTCAATCAGTATCACTGTAGAGCTCAACTTACTGTATGAGTTAACACAAGAACTAACTACAAAACAAGATATCAAAATGAAACACAAAATCCAAGGTATTCGTGTTTTAAGAGGAGAAATGGTTTACATCAAAGTTAAGAAGCAAATGTATAACTATATTTATCATTAAAACAAAATAATAAGACTAGACAGCAGCATATTCATCCTTAAATTGTATTGCATGATCAAATTTGTTCAAACCACAAACATTCATAATAACCTTCCTTGGAACATCACCCATGCTTAAATGAGGATGGTATTTAAATTTTACAACTACAATCAAAAGCCTCTACTTGAGCAATTTGTCTACAAATTTGGGAAAATATTATTTTTAAAAGCCCTTTAGGTGAAATCATTTCTTAACAATTGGCCAGTATATTGTAATATACTATAAAGTCTGCTTCAGCTCATATTGATTCCATTCACAGTATGGAGATTGTTTAAGAACTTGATTAATATTGGCTCCTAATGTGAAACTACTTGATTATATCGTCAATAGTCAAAACTTGGTGATTGAGGACTGGTACCTCCAGGGTTCTCACTTGGTGCAAAAATCATATTACAAGTGTGAGACCCCAAGGGCAACCTAGGCAAGCTACCCACTGTCACCTCAGTAACCTTGCCTTTCTCACTTTAGACTAGGTAAAATTGGATGATCCTAGTCTAGGGGGGCTTCCCTATGGTTAACTAAGCTCAATGTGTGCAGTACAGTGGGAGCAAGAAGAGCTTAGTAACATAAAACATAAAAGGAAAATTTGTTTTTTATTGTTTTGTGATTTTGGGGTGGTGGATGAAAGGGAGACCAGTGCCTTTATTTACTTGGGCTATGGGGTCATGTATGAAATTTCAAAGGGTGGTTCTAAAGTATATTGGGGGGCCGAAGGCAGTAAAGGTGACGTGCACAACAGCAGCCACAATTTGGTTGCTAGATCTACAAGTTTAACAGAGGAGAAGGTCTATATGAGATCCACTACTCAAGGCAATCATATGGGTGGCCCCTACCAAAGACTATCTACAAAATTTAATGGGAAAATTGGACCAAATACATAATGTTTTCATCTTGAAGGTAAGTAACAAAAAAGGAAGATGAGATAAGAGGGAGTAAATCGTTTACACTAGCCCTTTCCAACGTAGCAGTCGTGCTCATCTATGACCCTTGGTTGACTCCAGCATCCATCAACCTGCAAAATAAAGCTTAGATCTCTTTAACACACACCAAAATCCCAATTACAAATGGAGAGAATAAACCCTTATATAGGTTTCAACTCTATCTCCCTTCTACAATAAAATATCATTTGTTTTCCTAGATCCATCAATCTCTCCAAGGAATAACAATATAATAATCTTCTCAATAACTTGCTTACTAAAAGTAGTAAGAAGTTGGTTGAGATCCACAATTTCCTCCAAGGAGTTACAATAAAATACTCAAGGAAAACAAATATAATAATATCCTCAAGTAACTAATTTCAATAGGCAAGTCAACAACAATAAAATAGTGAAGTTAGTTACAACTAAATCCAAAAATAGAGCCAAGTAGTTAGTTGCTTCCTTTGGTTGAGGGATTGACAATGCATCGTCCTCAAAATAGCAAGCTAGTGCTTATCCACATGTGCACCTTTCTAAATATGTGTCCCACATGTGCATCAAAGGCCAAGAGAGAAGCATGACATTTGTGCAACAAACTCCATATGTGGACAAGTCAAGTCGACCCTCAAAATATGTGCTCAATGACCAAATCTAGTCACACGTCTAGCCTCCATAACCAAGTCATCCCATGCAATGAGATGAGGAATGCACAATAGGAAGTCTATGTGGCACATGTGCATCCTCCAAGGGTAGAAGACCAAGTAAATGCTCCATATTTAGACATCCTTAACAAATAGCATAGAGATATGTGGAAGATGACCTCCTCAAGTAGATATCCTCATCAAAGTAGGTAGCATAGATATGTGTGAATAAGGCCTCAATAGAAGGAGTTCTCATCATCATCATGAAGAGTGTAATAGATGCCTCAAAGAGTGAAGTGCTCAAGTGAAATGTGCCAAATCAAGGCTGTTGGGAGTGGGGAGCGTAGATTTTCAAAAATTTCCGGGAGTGGGAGCGTTTCGAGAGCGTTTTTTATATAATACATAAAAATATATACATTTTGATGCATATATATATATATATAAAACATGCAAAATGTTGAATCAATTGCAAAAAACATAGATATAAGATCATTTAAATAATTGATTAGTGATGATCATTAAAGCATCAACCATTTAGTACACATATAACATCAATCATAAACATTTGTCATCAATAGATTGTAAAACAGTAAAATCCAACATCAACCACGAAATGAAATAGTCTAGTGACTAGTCTCTAGACTCTAGACTTTAGAGCATCAATGATCATATTCATTACCAAAGAGTTGTAACTTGTAAGATTCAGAATTTCAGTCAATAGTTCAAACTTCAAAATTCAAATTTCAAACTTCAAAGGTAAATTGTCATATGATGTTCTTAAGTTCATAACTTCATAACGTCATTGTTTACAGAATAAGCCATAATAAAGTGTCAAGACTCAAGACTCGACAAAGTACTAAGTTTTAGAGACTACTTCTAAACATGAAACAAAAAAAGAGATCTAGTATATAGTAGCAACTTAGCAAGTACTAAGTACTATGCTCTAAGTTTTCCTCTTTCCACGAGAAACTTCTAGTTTCTTCTCCCATGATCTTTGAATAAGAGTAGGAACATGTGGAAATGATCGTGGAACACGACCAACAGCTAAATGGCCCCCACGTGACAATGGACAATGTGCAGATAAAGGTAAAAATGATGAATCTGGAACCCTTATAGTGGATGGGGGTGGCATGTCTCCTCCAGGAATATGATCACCATCATGATCACTCAAAAGTTCCTCTTCCAATCGCTCTAAAACAATGGTTCCATCCTGTAAATTAGTCTCCTCTGAATTGTTATCCCAAGTCATATCTCTTTTACAAAAAGCATTCCCCTCTGCATCACAGTAATGCGACAACAACCTCAAGTTGTAATGCACATAAACCAAGCTTTCTGCCCGGTCTGCATTCAAGCTATTTCTCTTTACACTATGGATGAAGTTGTAGGTGCTCCAACACCTCTCTGCAGAAGAGGTATTAACGACATGAGAAAGCACCTTCACCGGCAATTTATGCAAAGTTTTGGCAAGGGAGCCATACATGTTCCACCATTCAATAGCACCCAACCTATCTCGATCTTTGGTTACATGCAAGTTACCAAAGACTCCATGTTCACTAATGTATTTACTCAATTCGCTTCGTACTTGAGCACACTCTTCTTCATCGGGTACCAACATGTCCAATGCAAAAATATATCCATTTTGCACCTCTGGATCTGTGTGTGGTTTTCTCCTTTCCCCACCCCCGAGTGCTGGTTGGCCCAACCAAGATGAAGAATAATATTTTGGGGTAAGGACATATGCCAGGGCATGGAGTGGAACATTCAAATTATCCCACCTTTTGACCACAAGTTTATGGATATGATCATACAAGATCGCATCCTTTGGCTGAACAATGTCTTTGATTTGGCCTAGCATGATGTCCATCTGCTCATACACCTCTCCAATCACCGGTCAATCTGTATCTGCAAACCGAATCATAATGTAAATGGGTTTGGTGAACTACATAATATACTGAACCTGTTGCCAAAAATGACCATCAAGAACTGTCCTCCACCTCCTGAAAATCACTTCTCTCAGATACGGATGTAGCCATGTCTTTTACATCCTGCCATGAATCACTCGAGGCCATACTAGCCAATGCCTCTCTTACCTTCAACAGACGCCTGAAGGTGAGATAATAGCTAGCAAATCTGGTCTTTGCAATCCTTAGTAACTCCAACTTGGAGTGACTGCGAAAAATGTAGTGGGCCACGCTATGATTGGTAATAAATCTTATCATCTTCTTCCCTCTCTTGTACAAAGCACCAATCCATCTATAATCATGGTCCTTCATTTTAATGATATCATGCATCAAAAGGTTCATTGTGTGAACCAAACACCCCGACCAAAATATATTGGGGTACCTATCTTCAATGATTGCTCCTGCTACCTTACAATTAGCAACATTATCGGTGATGAATTGAATGACATTGTAGGGCCCAATCTCTTGAATGGTTTTAAGCAAGGCATCTGCAATATTAATCCATGTTTTGTAGCGATCTGAGTAGTCATGGGCTGAAAGGAAGATCGCGGCATTCTTAGACACACCAAGAATATTTATCAATGGCTTGCCTTTCACATTTGTCCAACCATCAAATACAATTGATACCCCATTTAGGTTCCACTCATTTGTAAATTTTCCTAGAGCACCTTGGATTTTGGCTCTTTCCCTGTCAAGTCCCAAGGTTCTAGCTTTGTCATACCTAGGGCTCCTATAACCTTTAGGGGCACCATTGATGGCTTGGACCATTTCATGCCAATATGGTGAGCGAAGAACATTGAATTGTATACCACATGCATAGACAAACCTGTAAACTTTTGCATCCACATCATCTCTACAACCTTGGTCAAGAAATTCTAATAGTGTTCTAGGTGAAGACGAAGGCGAGAATGCACTAGCATGGGGGGATGCGCTTCGACCAGTGAACATTCTTCGTGCATTCTTAGGTTCACCCCTTGGTCTTTTGGATTTTTTTTGTGTTACCTCCTCTTCCCTTTGGTATTTGAGTCTATCTTTGGAATCGATAATCACATAGGCTTTGATTCATATATTCTTACCTTCATCCCAGTACATAGACCCACATAGATGCTTTCTCACACGGGTATAGTAACCTGTGTATTCTGTATGACAATGGTGGCATATAAATTTTCATGTTCCACCCCCTTTCCCTTCACTAAGCTTTGTGACATACTTACATAGAGGTGTGTACCTCTCTTTGGATTTTTGGGGATCCTGACCATCACTATCATTTTCATTGTCTTCATCCCCTCCCATTCCTTCCTCCTCTCGTTGGTATGTGATGTCCACTTCTATTTCTTCATCACTATCATGGGTATTTCGACATGAACTTCCCACCACCATCATTATAATGAAAAATGGAACCAAAATGGCATACCACATTGACATCAACATCATGAATGTTGAACCTTGGCCCTTGATAATAAGTTGCTACCTGCAATAGAATGATGGAGGAGAAATAGGAAAGAGCAGGAGAAGAAATTATTCAAATATTCAACATAGCATAATATACTAGTTTACAACACATGCATTTAAAAAAAAAAAAACAAGAAAGAAAAATGGGCTTTAAGAGCCTACCTCTTTAGCTCTCCAATGGTGGTTGAATATGACTATGTTAGCCTTCAATCTCCCTTCCAAGCTCTCACAAATGTAGCCTTCAAAGTTCAATCTCTCTTCCAAGCTCTCCAATCTCCCTATGGGAGCCTTCAATATTCCTTCCAAGCTCTTCAATCTCCCTTCAATCTCCTCAAGAACTAGCAAGAACTCTCTCAAGAGTCAAAACCCTCTTAGCAAAGATGAGTGAAATGAATGAAATGAGAAATAGAATGAGAGAAATGGGAGTGAATGAGTGTTTTAACCTCTCACCTAACCCTAGGCTACCTTTCCCTTGCTTCATTTCTCCAAAAAAACAAAAAAAAAACTCCATTTTTACCTCCCCATGCGCGCGGGCTCAGGGAGCGTTTTCGGGGAGTGTTTCTTTCCAAGGGAGCGTTCGCTCCCTGGACGCTCCCAAAACCAAGGAGCGCATTTTTCGGTGAGGGAGCACGCTCCCTAAAAACGCTCCCCTTCGGAGCGCGATTCGAGAGCGGGTTCGAGGGGGGGGTGGCGCTCCCTCGCAGCCTTGACTTAGACCACACCTTTGGAGAGACTAGGCTCGAGGATGGCTTTCTATTTGGAGAAATTCTTGGATTTGTAGGATGGAAACAATGTTTGTCCCTCGTACACAATAAAACATTGGATACATTCACTCAGGATTCCCTAGGTTAGTTTCGAGTGGGCTCCCACAAACTCCGCATAAAGACCACCCACCATATCTTACAACCATACAAGACTTGTTAAATGTGTCAAGAACTTGAGACGAAGACGCATCTCATTTTCAAGTGCCCCTTTTACTATGTAATCAAAGGTCATTATTACTACCTATATCAGGATTGGGTTAGCCAAGTCAGAAAAGAAAATATTGATCACACTTCCCCTCTATCCAAAATTATAATGAGAATCGAAGGACTCCTTCCAAAATTTGAATCCATTGAATTGTTTCATATCCTCTGGAGCTGCAATCATCAAGCAAATGAAATGGCAAACAAAGCAATTTCTTTGGGCAAGGCAGCATTGTCCAAAAACGAGGGTGACCCTGTGACTAATTTAATTCCATGAAACTCAACTTAAGAAGTAATATATGGTTCTTTTGGCATAAACATAGCCTGGGCACTTGGCATATGGCGAAAATCGAGGCTAGGCAAGACTTTATTTCACCTCCTACTCTAGTACTCTCCACACACTCCAAGCGTGATCAAAGTGGGAGTTTTATTGTCAACGGGATGGAGAATGTTACTGCAGGTGGGACAATATATGTGCAGGATTGGAAGTTTGTTGGAACTAATATGAATGGTTTTCGGTCTGGTCAACATATGGTTTGGCCTCTCAGTGGCGAGTTTCACTATAATTGTGTGTGCTCTGGCCAACAATGGCCACGGTAGTTGTTCTAGCTCTATTCTTATCAGTGATGGACCGTGGAGGTATCGTAAACCTTGAGTCACGACAGTTCCCCCTCCAAATCAGCATGTTCATGGATGATCACATTCACTCTGGTAGGTGTGCAAGCTGTAGGGTAACAGAATTACTAAGGGTCATAAGGTCTCTCTCTAGTGAATTGGAAGCCCTCCAGCAGACAATTATGCATTTGAACCAGAGCATGGACTTGCAGATGGAGGCTCAATTAGGACAAAAAGTAGTTTTGGAAATGAAAACTAAAGTCCAGAACAGAAGAATCGATAAACTCTCAAGGATTTGGATATGCACAACAATATGATACTTGGTTTTGCTCGCAGTTCCCAGTCTCTTGGGGCCAGTCCTACAGATTCCATAGGCTCAGTCAAAAAAGACTTTATGGAAGAAACCACAGTCCAACAAGCTCCAACACGAACAAGGGAAGAAGCATTAGCTCAATTTACCAAAACGACCTCACAGAATGCAGAAGCAACCATGGAAGAAGCCCATAGTGGGCATGAACCTTTCTAAATAGCCAAGGTTTTCTTATATTTTGTCGATTTATATTTTTGTGTGGACAGTTCATCAAAATTTATAGTTGTAGACATCACAAAAAATTCATTGAACTCGGTAGTAAATTCCATTCTGTAATCTTCTTTTGACAGAAATGGACTCTGTCTCTGCTAGTGAAAATACTCAGAACTTTCGTAACCTTTTGTTGAACAGTTCGGCCGCAACTTTTATAGATCAATACAATGCTATCCATTTCTGTTAAAAAAAATCTAATATCAACGAAATAGCATATCCAAGGGAATGGCACAACGTAAGCTAATTTACACCAACTTTTGAGAAAGTGATAGTTAATTTAAGGTGAACAATGAAACAGTTGTGGGGGTATACACTCACTTCCTAAGGCCAACTCAGGGACACAGAATGTTCAATTGCTTAGCTTCCCAGTGAGTTTTGTATTACACCTCTTGTTGCTCATAGCATTTGACTAATGTCAATGTGGGCCCTAATTATCACTCTCATTAGTGTCCAAACTAAAAATCTATCACATTCGTTAGTGTCCAAACTAAAAATCTATCATTTAATAGTGAAGCTAATACCCATTTAAAAATAATTAAATAATTACCCAAGTAATACTCATTTAGATTCAATGATAAAAATTAATTCACTAAAATTTAGATTCAATCGTATGCATTCTACTTATTAACCATCCCAATTAATAATACCAAGCCATGCCACCGATCATATGCCAATTGCCTCTAACTGGATCTCGAGGCTACTACATTACCCCTCCCCTTCAAAAGGCATTTCATCCTCTATGCAAATTGGCGATGTCCAAAGATGGAAGTTAGTATTATCTCACCAATAGTTAATAAACAATATCATCCATACATGTTCAACTTACTATGTGACATGTACAAGACTTGCAAAAATTGTCACATAAGCAATAGTTTACCAAGTATCACATTGTAATTGCACCATCTAATTACAAGACCCAAAAGTTAATACTAGACTATACATGCCTATTTCTCTCTATCATGTTGGGCCTAGATACCTATCAAGGCCCTATTTCTTGGACTAGTTTATTTTCCATATACTTCATAATGGAGTCACAAATACTAGGTGGTCTTAAGGAGGCAATCATGTGATACCGCCTAAGGGTCATTGAATCCGAGACACAAGTATATGTATATGATACCAATAACTTTGCAGGAAAACATTCTCCCCTCCTAAATCATTCCAAATTCTATCATGCAAGCTCTAATCAATTACACAAGCATTGTTCAATTGTACAAAATGATCATAAGTGTTCAATTTCAAGGCCAATAAATAAATAAATGAATATAAATGTAGAGAGGAGAAGTTGTTATCCTCCCCAACCGGGTTCAAATCTCACTTGTGATATGTTCACTCTTTATGAGCTGATTGTTGATCGGGGCTCTTAGTGAGCTAATAGTTGATTGGGGCTAGCAAGGTACCAGCAATCTCATTCTTGCCTACAAGTTGGAGGGTGGGAGCTTGACAACATGGACATATATATATATATATATATATATATATATATATATATATATATGATGCATTAAAGCACCAAGAATTAGCTTAATCAATTGAACCATCCACCCAAGGCATGTTGCCGACAAGGAGGCCATGCATCGGAGGTTTAAATCCAGTTGAACCCCTCAAGGTTGCCAGCAGCTATGTTGAGCCACCCTCTTTTTGAATATTCTGTGAAAAAGAATGGATCCTACGAGGTTTTCCTTGGAAAAAATATGATGCACTTATAGACAATCTATAGTGATGATCACAATAGCTACAAGAAATTCATAACTTTCTATATATCCCGTCAAAAGCAACAAGGCAATAATTCTGAATTTATGGCGATAAATTCAAAATCATTGAGTCGCAAAAAAGGTATATGAAAGGGACAAAACATAATTTTATTTCACATTTTCACCTATTGTGATCTATTGTTCTCTGCTGGAACGATTTGGAGTTTTCAAGCAAATTTTGAAAGGGAAAACGATTGTTTTGTGGATTGGGAATCATTTTGCACTCATTATTTTCAAATTCCCAAGTATGCGTAAAATTTCAAGCATGTAATTAGAATTTTGGCCAAATTTATGCAAGGGTTTGCATTGGGCATAATGTTTGTCTCTTGTTGCTGTATCTTCCTTAGCAATTCGGCAATTTCTAGATGATTCCTTTTACAAACAATTTTTCATGTTAAATTGTTTTTATTCTTTTTCCATAGGTTTGATCAATCACCCACCACCATGTTAAAGGATTTTGATCAATTTTGGGAATTTGAGAAACCTTTCAAGGGGGCAAATAAACTTAGGGTTAAGTTGCAACCTTTGTGGAAAGGAGGCGAACAGAGGAATTAGTCATTTGAAATAACACCTTGCCAAAGTCCCAGGAAATGAGGATGATCTATGTCCTGACTCCTAATTCATCCCAAGAAATCCAATGACAAGTTCATGAATCTATTCTCAAGAATACAAAGGAAGAAAAAGATGCTATGCAACTTGAACTTGCAGATGGACTCTGATGGAGGAATAGCAAGAAGTAGAACCACGGGCACATCAAGGATGGAGGGACATAACCAAAATAGGTAGGACAAAACCACCATGTAATTCATATAGATCAAATAATTATTATTGACATGAATGTGATGAGATGATCCAAACAATTCAAAAATGAAATATACATTGAAAGGGCAGGTCACATGAAGGGTTGTGACCATTGGAGAGAGGTGCTTATTGATATAACTAGGTATATATTTATTGATGATGATGGTGATTACTGTCCACTGACATCAACTTTGGCCTATTGAACCTATAAACTTAAATTAATTAGTTTGATTTATCATTGAAAATGATATTTCCAAGTTCCCTTTGATTTTTATGAGTTAACAAGCTATGGAGTTCGGTTTTATTACAAATGTTTTGAAAATTAGATATAATGTCTTTGTAGGTCGGGCAATCCAAGAGAAAGTGCTTTTCATCCTCCATACTATTCATCTCACAGATTTTACAAATTCTTTCATGCCAAGGGGTTTTAGGTCTTCTCCAGCACCCAATCTCGCTATGAAGCTCATGGAAAAATTTTCTTACATTTGCAATATTTATTTTCTGTCTTGAGCTAACAGCAATAGAAAGATAATTTTGATCTTATAACTTGGGGTTAATGACTCTTTGTAGTAATTCAACTTTCTCTTATTCTCAATCTCCCTATCGCACCACATTTTACTTTTATACTTAGTTATGGTAGCGCTTTTAATAGTGTTTATATCTTGGAGGACATCCTCCTCTACTGTCCTTCAATGGTTTAATCTAGAGACTATGTCTCTAGTCCAACATCTTCTAAGACTTGAGTAACTTTTACAGATGTTTAAAGTAGTGATAAGAAGCCATTCTTTCTGTTAATTAGCTTGTGCTTGTACATTAAGTACCTAATCATAGCTTTATTTTCAATGAGTGGAAGCTCAACTTCTAAAAGAAGGATAGGAGTACACTTGATTTAAGGTTAATTATTATAAACCGCTTCTAGATTTGCTTCATTTTCCTCCAAGTTTCCCTAGAAAAAATATAACCTCAAACCTCACAACAATACAAAATCATTGGGGTAGCAAGGTTGTCAAAGAAGACCTTTTTTTTCCCAAAAGCAAAATTTTGCAACATTACAATTGTTATATTGATTGTCCTCCCCCTTAAAGAAATGATTTGTCCTCAAAGCATGGTTAGAGAGGAGTGGCTATTGAAAAAACCTTGTTCTAGCTTGTAATTCTTCCTCTTTATGAGATATACTTGATGCTATTCTAGGTCAAGGAAGCAATACGATAAAATTTTCGAAGCTTTGGACAATATTATCGCATTGTAAAAGGGTCAATCCGTCCTACATTGATTCTTTTCAAAACTACAAGATGAGACATTCGATTGGGACTTCTTTAATTATGACTTGCGGTATTCTCTTCGAAACAAGATGTATTGGAGTTCTAATATTTTGGAATGTAAACCAAGTTTTTCTTTCGAGTATTGTTGATGCTTGTAAGTTGATCGGTCCATGTGACAACGTTTGTGATTAGGATGACGATAAGGTAACTTGTAACTTGCTTTTTTTATCTTAACATGGGTACTCAAGATTTGCTTTAGATTCAATATTTGAATCTTCATTGTCTATTTGTGTTGTTTTGTCAATGGATAAAATTTCATCATGAACAACACTTGGGTTTTTGGATTTGATTGAATGTGCAATTATATCTTTATCCATAGAGTGGATTTTCAATTCTAAAAACATAATTGATTCAATTAGCTCAATAGATGAATCTATCTATTTTTGGAATTGTTATTTCCCTTCATTTTAATCATTTGACTACAAGGTTTGGTTTTGTTTTCTTAAACAATCAACTTCCTTATCGTTGTCTGATAAAACCTTGTAGACATTTTTCTTGAGATCTTGCTTTTTTGTTGTAATTCTTGGTTGTCTTGTTGATATTTTGCTATTTCTCATTTTGATTTAGCAATTTCTCCAGTGAGATACCTATGTTTGAATCGTAAATCAATCATTTCAAAGGCTTCCTTAAACGATTTCCCTCTGAGTTCCTTCAACTCTTTATGCAATCATTCACAACCAATTTTCATCATTGATGCCATTGTTGCCAAGAATTCCTTTAATGGGACACCTTATAACCTTGACTTAAGATCTTAATTTTTTATGAATTACCTTGGAACTAAGTGGGCACACGAAGTGCAAGGGTCCCACACAAAAAAGTGATATACTTATATTATTTTTTTTTGTAAGTTAGAAATTATATTAAATCCTACGAAGCTTAAAGATTATAACTGTCAATCTAGCATAGGCGGATGTGGCAGCATTGCCTTGTTGGGAAACCAAAGCTGCCACATGGCCAAAAATTCAAAGTATTCATGCAAAACTTGCAGAGCGGTGAAAGATAGTGATCTATAGTGCCACCCAGAGCATAGTTTCAGAATTCTAGACTGAGACAGGCCAAGCCCAAAGGGATGGTCGTTTGCGAAGACCAAAATTTCTAAAGCTGGGTGGCCTTGCATGGCCAAAAACTTATGAAGCAAATTAACTAAAAACATAGTAAAAGGAAACCTGAACCCGAAGGAATTAACCAATGTCAAGGTCGAGCCTTTGCCCCGAGAAAGCCAGACGCACATGCGAGGTGTCTCTGTCGAGCTTATCTCTGTCCGAGATGGCATGCCTGAGGTCCTACAGGAAAGTCATCAGGAGGTCCACACAGCGCCATCACTCTATTTCCTTGTTCTGCAACTCATTAATGGCGGTCTTGATGTCCCTTATTCCACACTTAAGGTCATCCAAGGACTCCTCGAGAGCATCCCTTTCTGCACATCGAGAGCAAGCTGAGGGGAGCGGAGGGGAAAGTGGAGAGTCGGAGGAGGAGGTGGGGCAGTTGAAGGAAGGAGCTGAAGGAAAAGGGGTTGTGGAGGTGACAGGGGGTGGCGATGGAGGAGGGTGGCGAGGGGGGGAAGGCGGAGGTGGAGGGTGGCGAGGTGGGGACGGAGGAGGTGGAGCGAAGCCGAGGGAATTTGCTAGGCTGTCGAACCATTCGACTCGACAGGCAAAGGGATTCGACAACGGGGAGAGGTCTGGGGTACTGTCTCGAGTCAACTTCGTAGGAGTGGGAGCAACAATGGGCGTCAGGGTGGAGACTAACTCGGTTTCTGGAGGAGAGCCATGCCCTCACGCTACCCTTCCTCCGCTCGCATACCAGGCCGCTCCCCTCTTCAATTTGCCTCTGGGACAAGGCATGGAAATTGCTACCTGAAACCAGATATAGAACGCGTAAGGAGAGTGTGAGTGGTTGCCCGACGAGCACAAGGCCAACCAAACACAGTGACCCTACAAAAACCGTGAAGAGATGTTGGAAGCCGAAGGCAAGGAGGACTGCAAAATCTTGAACCAGAGAAGGACGGCATCAAAATGCGGGAGGGGCCGAGACTTCAGAGGCCAAGTGCTCGAATGAGCCTTGGCGCTCCATGGCTCAAGCCTAAAACCTCCATAGCTAGATTGATGATGGGACTGTGACTTCGTCCAGCCCATCCCCATTAAAATTCCCACGAAGCAAGTCGTCGAGTAATAACACCAGGCCGGCAGCGAGTGAAAGTCGAGGAGCAACAGCTGGGAGTTTAAACTCATGAGGTGACGGTAGAGGGAGGGTACACCTGTGCTGGCTCCAGGTGGCAAGAGACCTATCCAGGTGGCCTCCCCTCTGGTTGTCCGCCTGTTGAGACCGTAGACACCCCATTCGGGAGATATACTTATATTATTAATTAAGTAGTTAGCTTGATTTGTTTTTATCTCGTCGTCAGAACCCTCTAACTTCTAATTTTTCTCCTGCCATTGTTCCAAGGGTTGTGATACTTGAGTCACGGGTTTCATAATCCTTCATTTTGAAAAGAAACTCCTACACCGTAATCCCTTGACAAATTTGATTTTTGAACACGGCTCGACTTGGAGAAACACCTAACCATACCTCTTAAGGAAGATTTATTTGATGACTATGTAAAATGCCCCTTCTATGCTCCCTTTAATATTTTCACAAGATTTCTATAAAGCAAAGATTCAATGTGCAATCCTTAGATTTCTTTCTACATGGTCATGATTTTCAAGCACTTGTGTTGTAGTTTTTAACTCTGCCAAGGTTCACCCAACTAGCTCTTCCTTGGTAACGCAGCTTGGAGACAATGGTGATCATCTATAGGTTGTAGCAAGGCTGTTGGGAGCGAGGAGCGGAAGCAAGAAGCGGAAGCGAGAAGCAGAAGCAAGAAGTGGGAGCAAGAAGTGCAATTTTCAAAAATATCCGAGAGCAGAAGCGTTTTTTATATAATACATGTTTTAATATATTTTGATGCATATATATTAAAAAAAAAACATGCAAAATGTCAAATCAATTGCAAAAAACATGAAAACATAGATATAAGATCATTTAACTATTGGATTAGTGATGATCACTAAAGCATCAACCATTTAGTACACATATAACATCAATCATAAAAATTTGTCATCAACAGATTGTAATAGACAACATCAACCAAAAAATGAAATAGACTCTAGAGCATCATATTCATTACCAAAGAGTAGTAAGATTTAGTCAATAGTTCAAATTTCAAACTTCAAACTTCATAGGTAAACTATCATATAATGTTCATAACTTCATTGTTTACAGAATAAGCATTAATAAAGAGTCAAGACAAAGTACTAAGTTCTAGAGACTACTTCTAAACAGGAAAAAGAAAAAGAGATATAGTATATATTAACAAGTACTAAGTATTATGCTCTAAGTTTTCTTCTTGCCACAAGAAACTTCTAGTTTCTTTTCCCGTGCTCTTTGAGTTTGAAGAAGAGTAGGAGTAGGTGGAAGTGTTCATGGAACACAACCAGCAACTGAATGGCCCCCACGTGACAATGGACGAAGTGAAGATAAGGGCAAAATTGATGCATTTGGAACGCTGCTAGTGAATGGGAGTGGTATGTCTACTCTACGAAGGAAAGTGGGACAAGTCCTAGTTTAGGAAATTGGGGTTTAAAACCTTCTGAATCAGGAAGCATTTTTTTCCCAAGGGAGCGTGGTCCCGAAAAATGCTCCCAGAAGGTAGCGTTTAGGGAACACCCTTGGGAGCGTGCTCCCTGAATGCTCCTTCTGGGAGCGCGCTTCAGCAGCATAGGGTTTTGCTAGCAATGCTTGAGAAGAATGGTGATTTATGCAAATGTAAGGCACTTTAAATGGTAAACGTTCGAACCTACAATGAATGTTATCAGAAACATCTTGTTTATATTAGATATTTTCTCTTTTATCTTTGTAGTAACGAAATCCCTTCTTCTTGATGACATGTATTATTATATATTTATAATACATGTCATCAAGAAGAAGAAGGGATTTCATTACTACAAAGATAAAAGATAAAATATCTAAATATATAATAATACATGTCATCAAGAAGAAGGGATTTCGTTACTACAAAGATAAAAGAGAAAATATCTAATATAAACAAGATGTTTCTGATAACATTCATTGTAGGTCCTAATGTTTGCCTAATAAAGTGCCTTACATTTGCGTAAATCACCATTATTTTATATATATATATATATATATATCTGACACAGGGGGATTCAAATCGGATACCTGCCAGCACAGAACCAGCCAAATGCCTAGCAACATTTGTGACAATCATTTGATCTACCCCCAAATCATTTGACAAATGTTGCTAGGCATTTGGCTGGTTCTGTGCTGGCAGGTATCCGATTTGAATCCCCCTGTGTCAGACACACCAATCAACACCAACGGGTTTACTTGGAATGCCATCCACAGATATGGGAAAGCATCCCCTGGGTTTCCATGTGAGGTTTTCCATGGGGAAAAAGGAGAAAAAACAAAAAAGATATATATATATATATATATTCCTTCTAACCCAATGGGTTAAGCTCAATCAGTTCAAATGGACTGTTTTAAGGCAGACTTCGTCATGAGGTCTCTAATTCTAGTTTGACTGAGGTTCAAGTCCCGCTATCTTACTAGTTGCTATTTGTCAAAAATTAGATCATGGTGAGCATATTTTGTACTATAAAACTAACCAAGAACCTATAGATCGTAAGCACTGAAAACACTTCAAAATTTCTGCTAGACATACTCTTAACCTACAAACAGATGCTGCTGTAAAAATAAAACAGGGAACACAATTTCCTGAACACTCAAAACATCTGATTTTTCTCTAGTAATTCTGAAAACAAAAGATTGAAACCACAACTCAAAACTCTAACTTTTGAACCATTATGGTGTGTGCCTTGTTTCTCCATTATAGACTAGGAAGAAGAGGGATACAATGAATCTAGACACATGCACAACAACACTGTTAATTTTGTAGCAGCAGAAGGTGTCCTTGCTGTTGCCTAGTGTCCAAGGCATGCATAGGACAATAAACTTACCCAGATCAGCCAAATTAACTTAGCCTAAGTCCTGCTTAAACAGTTAAGCTTAATTCTGTTTTTTAGTAGATTGTGGGGCCTGTCAAGGAGGGCGCACAGCCTTAGTGCTGTGTGGGGCCCTGCCTAGAAGGCGCACAGCCTGAGTGCTGTGTGGGGTCCAAAGAGAGGAGGCACCTCAATCTGGACCGTTGGAGCCATTGCTGGGTGTGAATCCCAAGGCAGCAGGTGAGGGTGGCTGGTTATAGAGGAGGCTGAGGGTGTTGGGCACCTCATTCTTCATTCTAGAGAAAAGGAGAGACGGAGAGCGCTAGAGGCTGTGGAAGAGGTTGAGTTCTGCCGAGAGAGAGGTCAAGCCTTGGTTGGGTTGAACAGCAAGCTCAGGGCGATTTCTGGGCAGACCTGGCAGCAAGAAGAGGCCATCTACAGGACCGTACAGTACAGCAAACTGTTGCTGTGAACTGGGTCATGTGACAGCAGTAAAAGAGGACTGTTTTTGGTCCAAACAGCTTCAGCACTAAAGGGCAGAAACAGGGGCAGAGTTACAGCAGCCAAGAGGGTCAATTCAGAGGCCATGCAGCAGCCATTTAAGGAAGAAAACAGGGCCGTACAGTAGCAGCCTTGAACAGCAGAGTCTGCTGGGCCGTACACTCAAGAAGTGGAGCTTTTCTGGGCTGTAAGAATTTGTATTTATTTCTGCTGTAATAATTTCACCTCTGAAGCCTCAATAAAAGCCCCTCCTTTGTTGGTTTTCCCCACACTGGATTTTCAGGTTTACCTACTGTGTCATTGTGTGTGTTTGCTTTAATTTTTCCGATGTGCATGCATGTATACTCAGCTTGTATAATTTTATCATAGACCAGATTTATATTTGAGTTTGAAATTAAATTTCTGGGTTAAAAATCTATTGGCTAACTTATCATTGAGCTAGGTATTAGAAGTTTTACATGGTATCAGAGTTGTGCCTCTGATTAGCACACAGGTCACAAGTTCAGGTCTCGGGAATATTTCTGCAGTTTTTTCTGAAGGTTCCAGCAGCCCAGAATCAGAGTTTTCATGGCTACCAGCGTGAGGTATGAGGATAGGCTTGAGGAGGCCTCAAACTATCTTCAGTGGAAGGTCAGAATTACAGCTGTGCTCAAGGAGAACAAGTTGTGAGTTTTTGTCAGCACAACAGTCCCTCTACCAGTCCATGATCCTATTGCCTTGGACCTCCATGAGGTGAAAGAAGCCAAGGCACAGACAATTCTGTTGGATGGTGTCAAGGACCACCTAATTCCACATCTAGCTGAGAAGAAAACAGCAAAAGATATGTGCGAAGCGCTGACCAAGCTATATTAGAGTGAAAACCAGAACCGGAAGATGGCTCCCAGCGACAAGTTGCATGCCACCAAGATGGCAAGGGATGAAGGAGTGACATCCTACCTCACTAGGCTCACACAAGTCAAAGATGAGCTAGCAGCAGTGGGTGATATTGTTCCTGAAGATGAGCTGGTACGCATTGCCTTGAATGGCTTTGGCAAATAGTGGGGATGTGTTTGTCAAGTGTGTAGTGGGCCATGAGAAGATGCCCACTTGAGACAGCCTGTGGGATGACTTTACTCAAGAAGAGATCCGGGAGGCGTCTCAACGTGGAGAACAGAAAAAGAAATCTGAAGATAAGGAGAACCTTGCTTTGGCATCAAAGAGCAAGGGGAAGAGCAAGAAGAGTTCAGCTGAAGGAACTTCTTCAAAACAAGGCAACAAGAAGACGTTTGACACCAGCAAAGTCAAATGCTTTGCTTGCCATCTGCTTGGGCATTTTGTCAGCCAATGTCCCAACAAGAAGAAGGGCAAACCCAAGAAGCAGATGGCTGCTACAGCTGATATGGATGCATTTGCAGCCAAATTTGAGGATGAATTTTCACTCCTAGCATGCCTATCCACCTCCATGGTCACTGGGACGTGGTACATTGACAGTGGTGCTTCATGCCACACGAGAGGGGTGAGTGAGTACTTCAGCAGCTTGAGGGAGTACAATGTCAACTTCAACATTGTACTTGGAGATAATGCCAAGTAAGTACGCAGTGGGACCGTGAGGTTTCAGAGGGAGTCTGGTAAGCCTTTGTCAATTAATGATGTTTTATTTGTTCCTCGTTTGACTAAAAATCTGATTTCTGTTTCAGCCTTACAAGATAAGGGATATGTGGTCACTTTTTGGGATGGAAGAGTATTCATACATCCCAAGGGCTCCAACGTTGGCATGGGAAAAGTGTTGGGAGTAAGGAAGGGCAAATTGTACAAGTTGCGGTTTGAACCAACCTATGTGGTGGTTAGTAGCTGCACCAGTGGCCAAGATTTGGGGGAGCTTTGGCATAGGAGGATGGCTCATTTACATCATGGAGCACTCAAGGTGCTCAGGGAGGTCGTGACTGGGCTTCTAGAGTTCATTTCTGATCGGCATGGCATGTGCAATAGGTGTGCTTTGGGCAAGTACGCCAAGACAGTCTTTCCTGACAGCGACAGTAGGTCCAAAGGGATTTTGGACTTGATCCATTAAAATGTCTGTGGGCCCATGTCAGCAGTGTCTATTGGAGGGTTCAACTACTATGTCTCCTTTATTGACAATTATTCCAAGAAGACCTGGATCTATTTCATGAAGACCAAGGATGAGGTCTTTAGCCAATACCAAGAGTTCAAAGCACTTGTAGAGAACCAGACAGGCAAAAAGATCAAGGTGCTCAAATGAGACAATGGAGGCAAGTATACCTTGAGCGCCTTCAAGGAGTTCTGTGCAGATTCCAGGATTAAGAGGGAACTGACTGTGCCATATAACCCGCAGCAGAATGGAGTCTCGGAGAGGAAGGACAGGTCGATAGTTGGGGAAGCAAAAGCTATGATGCATGATCAGGACTTGCCCATGTTTCTATGGGTTGAGGCATGAAACACTGCAGTCTACCTGCAAAACAGGAATCTGCATAAGATTTTGGAGAGGATGACCCCTAAGGAGGCCTTCATGGGGAAGAGACCAAAGATTGGTCACATACGCTTCCTTCGGTGCTTGGTCTATTGCCATGTTCCGACAGAGAGGAGAACCAAGCTCGAGCCTACTACAGAGAAGGGCATCCTTGTTCTTTACAGCGAGACCTCCAAAGCCTACAGGGTCTACATTCCTGCACCCAAGAAGACAGTGGTTAGGAGGGACGTGAGATTTGAGGAGGACAGAGCTTTCAGGAAGTCCTGTGGACAGTTGCCATTTGATGAACAGAGTGCTCCTAAGGAGGAGACTAGACAGCCATTACAAACTACAGGTCCCCGGACTTTTGTACAGGTTGGGCAGCAGCAGCAACAGAATGAGTAGGGTGAGCAACGTGAGCAGCATGAGGAGGAGCAAGATGCTCAATTTACTCTGGTTGAGTCCTCTAGTAGGAGGAGGCCGAAGTGGGTTGAGCACACATTGAGAGAGGCTCGAGAGCAAGTGGATGTTCCCAAGGCATTAGTCAGAGAGAGCAGGGCGCCACAGAGGTTTTCCAGTTACATGGCTCTTATGAGCGAGTTGATAGAGGTTGAACCTTCCAGTTTTCAAGAGGCATCTGAGCAGCAGGTGTGGAGAGATGCCATGATGGAGGAGTATTATTCCATCATGAAGAATGATGTGTGGGAGGTTGTGCCTCGACCAAAGGGGAAATCAATAGTTGGTTCTAGATGGATCTATAAGATCAAACACGTTGTTGATGGCAATGTGGACAAGTTCAAAGCCCACTTTGTGGCCAAGGGCTTCTCACAAAAGGAGGGCATTGACTTCAATGAGACATTTGCACCCGTGGCAAGGTACTCTTCTATCAAGGTCATGATATCCATTGCAGCTAAATTGGGTTGGCAAATCCACCAGATGGATGTCAAGACATCATTTCTTAATGGAGTGATAGAGGAGGAAATATACATAGAGCATCCAGAGGGGTTTGAGGTGCACAGCAGGGCATCTCATGTTTGCAAGTTGAAGAGAGCGTTATATGAGCTCAAACAGACACCACGTGCTTGGTACAGCAAGATCAGCAGTTATTTGCTTGGGATGGGCTTCACTAAGAGTGAGGCTGACTCCAACCTCTACTACATCTTGGTTGGAGGTGAGTCACTCATTCTTGTGTTATATGTGGATGACTTATTCATGACAGGGTCAAAGAAGCTCATAGCAGATTGCAAGAGGGATCTTGTTGTTGAGTTTGAGATGAAGGACTTGGGGTTGATGCATTATTTTCTTGGTTTGGAGGTGTGGCAAAAGGATGGGCAGATTTTTCTTGGACAAGGGAAATATGTTGTGGAGATCCTGAAGCGGTTTGGCATGCAAGATTGCAAGCCTATGGCAACACCCGTGGTTACTAACTGGAAAAAGATAGATGCTTCCAAGTTAGAGGGAGTGGATCCCACTCTTTACAAGCAGCTCAATGGCTCTCTTATGTATCCGGTTAATACTAGACCAAAATTGTGTTTTGTTGACAATGCACTCAGTCAATTCATGGTAGAGCCCAAGTGTGTACACTAGGTGGCAGCAAAACATGTGTTGAGGTATCTGTGTGGGACGGTCGAGTTTGGATTGAGCTATATCCAGGGAGATGGAGTGAAACTCGTGGGCTATTCAGATGCAGAATGGGCAGGCAGCAATGTGGACAAGAAGAGCACATCAGGTTGTTGTTTTAACTTGGGTTCAGGGGCTATTTCCTAGTTCAACAGGAAGTTGAAATCAGTTGCTTTCAATTCTGCAAAGGCTGAATACATGGCAGCCAGCTTGGCATCATGTGAGGCCATTTGGCTTCGGAAGCTTCTCATGGGCTTGTTTGATCAAGTGCTGGACACAATAGTGATTCACTGTGATAAACATAGCTGCATCGAGCTCTCTGAAAATCCGGTGTTTCATGATAGGTCCAAGCACATTGAAATAAGGTACCACTTCATTCGATACTGCGTGTAGAAAGGTTCAGTTAAGCCACGGTATGTGCCAACCGATGAGCAAATTGTTGTCATGCTCACAAAGCCTTTGGTGAAAGAAAAATTTGTCTACTTCACGGAGAAGTTGGGGGTTGTGTTGAACACCTTCCTCACTAAGAGGGAGTGTTAATTTTGTAGCAGCAAAAGGTGTCCTTGTTGTTTCCTAGTGTCCAAGGCATGCATAGGACAATAAACTTACCAGATCAGCCAAATTAACTTAGCCTAAGTCCTGCTTAAACAATTAAGCTTAATTCTGTTTTTCTAGTGGATTTCGGGGCCCTGTCAAGGAGGGTGCACAACCTTAGTGCTGTGTGGGGCCTTGCCTAGGAGGTGCACATCCTGAGTGCTACATGGGGTCCAAAGAGAGGAGGCGGCTCAATCTGGACCGTTTGAGCCTTTGTTGGGTGTGAATCCCAAGGTAGCAGGTGGGGGTGACTGGGTATAGAGGAGGTTGAGGGTGTTGGGCACCTCATTCTTCATTCTAGAGAAGAGGAGGAGAGAAGGAGGGCGCTAGAGGCTGTGGAAGAGGTTAAGTTCTGCTGAGAGAGAGGTCAAGCCTTGGATGGGTTGAACAGCAAGCTCAGGGCGATTTCTAGGCAGACCCGGTAGCAAGAAGAGGCCATCTACAGGACCGTAGAGTACAGCAAAGTGTTGTTGTGAACTGGGTCATGTGACAGCAGCTAAAGGGGATTGTTTCTGGTCCAAACTGCTTCAGCACTAGAGGGCAGACACAGGGGCAGAGTTACAGCAGCCAAGAGGGTCGATTCAGAGGCCATACAGCAGCCATTTTAGGAAGAAAACAAGGTCGTACAGCAGCATCCTTGAGCAATTGAGTCTGTTGGGCCGTACACTCAAGAAGTGGAGTTTTCTGGGCTATAAGAATTTGTATTTATTTCTGCTGTAATAATTTCACCTCTGAAGCCTCAATAAAAGCCCCTCCTTTGTTGGTTTTCCCCACACTGGGGTTTCCAGGGTACCTACTGTGTCATTGTGTGTGTTTGCTTTAATTTTTCCGTTGTGCATGCATGTATACTCAGCTGGTATAATTTTAACATAGATCAGATTTATATTTCTGAGTTTGAAATTAAATTTTTGGGTTAAAAATCTATTGGCTAAATTATCACTGTGTTGGGTATTAGAAGTTTTGCAAACACCACTATTGGCAGTAAAATTCCTAACCCTAATGCACTTGGCTCCATTGATAACCTTGCCAAAAGGAAGTGCACTCTCCTATATAACCGCACCCTTCTCTAATCTAGAAATCTCATGCATGAGCACCCCTCTAAGGGAACTGCACCCTTAACTTGTGCATGAAAATACTAATTTAGAATTAAATTGCTCAATTAGAAAAGCAACTAGATATAGAAATATTCTGAAGATGAACGCATGCATGGGCCTCCTTTCTCTGTCCTCCATAAATGATAGTGTGCCCCCCATAACTGTGGTACAAACTACAGAGATGAGGCGATGTATCACTATACAGATCTTTGTTGTACGCCACTCTGCTAAGGAAGGATTGTTGTAGCTAGAGCACTGTCTAACCTACACAAGTAAACTAACACTCCCTCTTAGTGAGGAAAGTACTCCTTGAACATCTCAAACTTCCCCTTAGCCAGGGGTTTAGTCAAGATATCTACAACCTGTTGATCTGTAGGAATGCACTGAAGAACCACTACTCTCTTCTGAACCCTGTCTTTGATGAAGTGATACCTGATCTCAATATGCTTGGACCGATCATGAAACATTGGATTCTTAGAGACTTTGATACAACTGTTATTGTCCCAATAAATCACAGTAGCATCCAAAGCATGATCTATCAACTCTATTAATAACTTGCAAAGCCAGATGGCTTCACAACTAGCAAAGTTGGTTGCCATATACTCTACCTCTATTGAACCAAGTGCTACTAAAGTTTGCTTCCTGCTAAACCAAGAAACCATACCAAAACCCAAACTGAAGCAACTCCCTAAAGTTCTCCTCCTATCACTAGCACTACCTACCCAATGAGAATCGATAAACCCATGCAACACCAAGTCTCCCTCACCAACATACCTCAGACCCGAATGCATTGTGCCCATTAAGTACCGAAGCACATGTTTTGCAACAACCCGATGAACTTGTTTCGGCTCCACATACTAAATCAAGGTGTTGACTGCAAAACAATGTCAAGCCTGGTATTTACCAAATACATGAGGGAACCTATACACAGATGGATCAATCCAATCTGAATCTGAATCAATAAATGACTTCAAAATTGTTACCATAGGAGTAGTCAATCATCTAAAATATGTTTAGAATCTCAATTGCATACTTACTCTCTCAAAGGAAAACCTAACCTAAACTTTGCCACACCTCTAGACCCAAAAAGTAGTAGATCAAGCCAATGTCCTTCATGTCAAATTCTCTTGCCCACTTTTTCTTGCACCATGCTATGAGTTTCTCTAAACTTCCTGAAAGTATAAGGTTGCCTACATATAGGACTAAAATAAACATATTAGAATCATCAACTAAATGGTCAAGACTGGAATCTACATCTGTCTTAACGAAAACCAAGCCTTAAAGATACTCATAAATCTTGGAGTACCATGCACATGGTGCCTACTTCAATCCATAAAGGACCTTCTTCAACCTGCAAACATGGGTCTCATGCCCATGCACCTCAAAGTCTCTTGGCTGATTTATGTATACTTCCTCCTCAATCAGGTGATACCCTTCTATCCAGCAGCAAGCAAGAATCGAGGATTAGCACCTCCATCAAGATCAGAAACTCCCTCTTATCGAACAACCATATGGAACAAATGAGACACGCAGTCCCTAAAACTAGCCCCCAAGCTTTAACTCGACTTGATTTATATGGGCTGCGGGGAGTAACACTTAGATTTTCTCACAATTATTTAATTAAGACCTTTCATTATTCCTTGTGACATTTTCATTTCCGATTAAGAATAATTAACAATTAAGCATATAAATAATTCACATTATAACTCACATAGGCTAATGGCCTAAAGTCCTAGACTCAACTCTAAGCTTTGATTATTCCTATAGCTATGGTTTGTAATCTAATTACCAACAAAATAGCATATCCAAGGAAATGGCACAACTTGTGCTAATTTAGGCTAACTTTAGGAGAAAGTAAAGATTGATTTAAGGTGAACAATTGTGTGGATATACACTCGCCTCCCATCATTACATAAAAGGCCAGCTTGAGGACCCTAAATGTTCTATTGCTTAGCTTCCCAGTAAGTTTTATGTTATGCTTCTGGCTACTCCCAACGTCTGCTTATGTCAGTGTGAGCCCTGATTATCACATCCATTAGTATGCAAACTAATAATCTAGCATTTAGTAGTATAGATAATACCCATTTAACAATAATAAAATTACCACCCAAGTAATATTCATTCAGATTCAATGAAAATAATTATTTAACAAGAAACAGAATTCAATAATATTACATTGTCCACTGCATCATTGTGCTTATCAGCCATACTAGCCAACTGTACCAAGCCATGTCACCACTCATATGCCAACTGTCCCTAGCCCAGTCTCGAGGCTGCTATAAGTTTCTCTCCCAAGGAAAGGTTTTTTTGTTTCTTTGCAGATTTTCATTGTCCTCTAGCTATCAAGTTTTTGGACTGCTTTCATCATTTCTTGCTTCTGCTAATCGTCCAGTCTCTTGTTGGAGGTAGCATGATGCAATTGCAACAGGATTCCCCACCGGAAGGCATGCCGCATGATGTAAAGAGTGCAGCTCTTGAACAGAGAATATCCTAGGCCTGCAGTTTTTCTTCTAATGATTCAGTTGGTTTTAGTCTGAGTCTAGTTGCTTAAACCCTAGTTTTACAAAATGACCCTTGCAAAGGCTAGCGGTGAGGACAGTTCTTCCCCTCCACCAGGACTAGCCTGGGTGAAACCATTCAGGGGTTTCTCCTTTCACCTCGCCTCACCTGATGGGTGAGTTTAGTTGGATACAGAAGTTCAGCAAGGCATGCTGCTAGAGCAAGAGTTGTGAGCAGCTGTTTTCCATCTACACTGATAGATGTCTTATTGACAAAGGATTGTTGATCTCAACAAGTCCCTCCACTGTCAGCTTAGAGCAGTCAATTAACAACAAGATGTCTTCAGCCAGGGCATAATAGAAGACAGATAGTGATCTTATTTTCTTTTGGCTAATTATTGCCTAGTGAAGCATGTTATGTATGAATGGTGGTAAGTCATCGATGCTATTAAAGCCAGTAAACTCAAGACAACTCTCACATTCTTCAAAACCACTCCACGCACCAAACTATTGAAAGGGTCCCTTTCCCTCAAGTTCAATGCCATGGAAATGTGCCAGTAGGATCACAAAAGAGAGGCAACGAGTCTTGTCCTTGAAGGATTTTCTAACTTCAAGCTGTTAAACACAAGACAGATGATTTGTATAATTGAGACTAATATTTTGTCCTCTATTTTGTCACAGGTTGTTACAAAGCCAAGCTTATGGTTTCATTGTATTTACAGTTTTATGAGCTTTGCAGCCTCTGTCACTGCAAACCAAGAACATGCTTGTGGCATATTTTTGTAAATTACATGAAACTGTTCAACAAATAAACCTGCCTTCAGAAGTACTGATTTCTTTTTTGGGCTTAATGCAGCTCAAATGTAGTTACAAGAAATACTATTAAGAAACAAAAGATAGTTGCACATAAAGCATTCTAATTTATCAACGAGTACCCAACATCTCACCATTGCTTAGTTATGAGAATAATTTTTGACTAAAACAGAAGAAATGCTTCTGTCAAAAGATCACGGATGCTTTTGACAGAACATATACCCTTCACCTATGGCTACTAGTTTAACCAGCGCTTATTGGTTTTATGAGTTGTAACATGAGTAGCATAAATGCCCTTGTAGGTTGTAATATGAGTAGCATAAATGCCCTTCTTTTGACATAACATATACCCTTCACCTATGGCTACTAGTTTAACCAGCACTTATTGGTTTTCTGAGTTGTAACATGCGTAGCATAAATGCCCTTGTAAGTTGTCACAAGATCAATAAAATCTCTTTTCTAATGGGGAAAAAATTGCCAAAGAAATAAATTTCAAGAATAATAGAAGCAAAAACAAGTGTTTGAATGAAATTCATAAAATTGGCACAATTGCAGTCAATAATGAATACTGAAAGACTAACAATAGCAAGAAATATGTATAAAAGTACTGACAACTTGAAAACACAAAATATGCATATGTGCTGCACATTTATGCATAGCTTCTGGCAACAGTTAGTTCCGACACTTCTCTTGATTGCTGTTGAAAAAAATATCATTGTAAAAGGGGGAGATAACAGAGGAGATTAAAATATGATTAAACTTTTAATGGATGTAGATCAATCACGGATATAGCAAGTTTTATTTGCTTCTTAGGGTTATTAATAAAGATATTGCAAAAGTTAGAAGACATACCACTCAACTGTTCAGAAATTATATCTTCACGTTCGCGCCTCCGTTCACTCAGTACTTGTATCGTCTTCTTGAGATCTTTAGTTCTGCACTTGGCAGATGAGAGTGACTCTGAATCGCTCAACCACTGTTCATGTTTGGTTTCTTTCACTGCAAAGCAAACAAATGGCAACCAAAAGCTTCTTGATATGCTTTCACCAAAGGTAAAGACAGGTTTCTACTCCATCATTTTAGAAATATGCAGGTGCAGTTTGCCTAAGAACAGGATTTGAACCAAAATTTGACATAGCAAATAGGGAAAAGTCAAGCTTTCACAGTTATTGAACTCTCTTTCTTGTCACCAAATGCATTCAGTGGTGTCTGTGTATGGAAGATATGTCATGAAGTGGGTCTAAATTTCTAATATCACAGTTAACTTATGAATGTTCCCTCCATCAGACATGCTTCGGTTCATGGGGAATCCAAACAAATACAATAGGCCATATTATAAAATGAAGGTAACCAGTGACAATCTGTATTGCACTCGAGAATCTGAACCGAATAGATTTGCCCCACAGGCCTTTCAAACATGAATACTCACAACATTTTAGGGGGACATTTCAAAATATGAAAGAAAATGACCTTCCAAAAGACAAATAATGAGTAAACAAATTTAATTTAGGGGATTCACCACTGAAAGTTCAAGTGAAAAGTTTACTCATCTGAGACCATTATCCAAATCAAATTGCCTTCAATGTAAATGCCTTGCAGTTAATACAGCTATGCAAAGAAAGGCAGGTAATACAGCTATGCTCACTAGCTTCTAGTGAATGTGAGCTCATCACTTAGCTAGAAGGAAAGATTGTTCCTTGCATGAGCTGGAAAGTAAGGAGCTCCTTACCTGCCCAAGCAGAGCTAACTCAGGTAAGACCTTGAAGAACCAACTTTGAGAAGGGTTGACCCGTCAGCACCAAATGAGTAAGTAAGGTCGGTGTGGAACGAATGAGTAAAACAGATTAACATGACGGACAACGTATCAAAAGGGTGCATTCTAAAATGATTTCTGGAACTTCCACGTAATATAATGATAAAATATAGGAATAGGAAGTTATAGGGAATCTAAACCCAGAAAACTGAATCTTTGCGCTATACACAAATTCACTAAATAAACTCCAATGCCGTTAATAATAAAATATAGGAATGGGAAGTTATAGGGAATCTACACCCAGAAAACTGAATCTTTGTGCTATAGACAATTCACTAAATAAACTCTAATGCCGTGGATAGGCATTGCACAGAAAGAAATGGATCTGAAATACTTAGCATCATACGTAAGGAGGAATGAAACATGTATGAACACAACTTCAAAAAATAATAATAAATATTTTAACATCCTTTCAGACCTACTTGGTCTATGTGACCCGTTTTCCTAGAATCAAATTAAGGATCGAATTGACCATGTTAACATGGCAACATGGTCTATGGAACCTGTTTTCTTAGAATCAAATTGAGGATCGAATTGGCCATATTAACATGGCAACATGGTCTATGGGACCTATTTTCTTAGAATCAAATTGAAGATCAAATTGGCCATATAAACGTGGCAGCATGCCCTTCGGGACTTTGAACCCAGGTCTTAACACTGAAAGTGTTTTTATTGACTGCTTGACTACGGCCCCAAAACCTCACTATACGTGCTTGGTAAAGTGACCTCGAATAGCATGGAAATCTTTAGACAAGATGACAACCAATTGGACTCACAAAATTCTGGAGTAAAAGACAAAGCATGATGATGCTGATATCATCTGACGTTGGAAGGTGACAGGAACCTGGGAGAATCATTGACCTTCAAATCGGCAATGCAATTGGACTCTGTTCTGTGTACAGGCTGTAAAATGCAATGGGACCCTGGACCTTAATTGCATAGGGAGCTTAAGTAAGGGTTTACAAGCACATATATTTTTCGCCTTAAACAAAGGCAGAACAGGTTTCTAAACACAACCCAAAAAAAATAAAAAAAACTCAGAGCTTGGTGGTAAAGCATTCACCTGCTTTTGTGTGAAGATAGGTGTCTTGCAGTAGCTTGAGACGGTCTTCAAGTTCTCCAACCTTTTCTGAAAGAAATCAAGAACAAAATCTCAACAAACATGCAATATTAACTGAGATCGACATGTAATCTAATACTGAGACAATGGGAATTGAAGTTTGAACCTCTGCCAATTGGCCATGCATGAAGCTTGAAACACAATAGCTAATCAGCAGAACAAATGGCCTCAAAACCCCTAAACTTTGGGACAAAATATAACGAAAACTAACTCAGATCTGTAAAAAGAGTGCTCATAGAAATGCAGAAGAGTGAGGATTAAAAGGGTAGAATACGAAGACCTTGGTAGTCAGTAATGTCTCCCGCTGTGGATTCGGAGCGTTTCAAAGAATGGAATACACAATTCTTCCATGAGTCTATATTTCGTTCGATTGCGTCAAGTCGCTTGCAGCTCTCCGCTGCCTGTTTGAACTTCTCTGCTCTTTGATGCATTTTTGCGCATGTATCAATGACTGAACCACTACAGCGAAAGGAGGCATTCACTAGTTCCTGCGCTCTGGTGACATCGCTATTACTGCGGTGATTGAGCCCCCATTTTCGGACACCAAATGCGTTCACTGTGTGTATGGAAGATAAAGGAATCAATTTCGAATAATATCACACTGAGCCATTAATTTTCCATGGGCTGTTAAAGACAAATGAATTTGAAATACAATCCAATAGATTTCCGCGGGCCTTTCAAATGTGGAGATCCGCAATAGTTTTAAAAGGAGATGCCAAAAGATAAGAGGGTTTTTTTTTTTTATAAGACCTTTTCTAAGAACGTAACTCGCTTATTAAATGTGACAAAAAAATCATGGATGATATTAACACGAGAGTGGAAGGGTACTATCACATTAACCAAGGATTTGCATAGGAATAAAAACTAAATATATTACTATTTCATTTTGAAAATATGAATTGTTCCATCACATCACATAGATAACAACCACAAGTTTAGTGGTTTTGAAAATATGAAGCGTGCCATCACATCACATAGATAACAACCACAAGTTTAGTGGTTTAGTTCAATTAGTTAGAAAGTATTGTTTCAAGGTAGAGTTCATCGTGAGGTCTCTGGTTATAGTCCAACCAAGCTTAAAGTCTCACCGTGTTACTAGCGGTCATTGTAGTTAGTGGTTGATTCATCCTCCGTCCATATATTTCAACGTGGGGATCTCACAAGGTTTTCTTTGGGGGGGGAGATAACAACCACAAGCCAAAGACAACCCACAAAGTATGACACTGAAATCGCAAATGATGTTAGTACCAAAGTGAGGGAGGGTGTTATCACATCAACTCAACAACTTGCACCCCAAATCCAACTTTTGAGTTAACAAAGCTTTTGGGGTGGGTGACACCCTATAAAGCATCTTCATCTCATAATTTTTATGTTTTGGGGATTATTCACAACATGCACCCCCAATGGTGATGTTAAAAAAACATACTAGCCTTAAAAAAAAAGAACAGATTGTGCCAAGGGGTGCACAACTTCAATACAGGTCTCTTGCATCGAAATTATTGTTAGCCGACATTTTTTTTTCAAATGTTCATGACACAAAACATCATGCATTTAGGGTGTCTTAAGTTGCGTCAATTTAGCTTCACTCTATATCATTATTATCCATGCAATAAAACAATGTGTCATGTTAGTATCGCATTAGTGTTGTGTGTAAACTTTGGCATCAAGTTAAAGGTGTTTTTAGCATTGTGTTGGAATCATGTTTGTGATGTGTATCAAAATAGTAATTATTATTATTTTATCATTAATTAATTAATTATAATTATTGATTATTAATTTAATATTAACAATATTAATTTTTAAATATACCTCTAGCTAGTGCATTGCATGAGTTGGTTATCTTTACGTGACAAATTGACCTTGGTAAAATCGATGTCAGAGGTTATACTCGTATACTGGCACTTCTTAAACTGCATCCCTATTGATATTTTAGAAAGAAAAAAAAAAAGGAGAGGCACTTCCATTTTCTCTCGAAGGGAAAGAAAGATAGAGGTGGCCTCTCTTTGGTAAAATGGCAAAGGTTTTCCAAGCCAAAAGCTATGGGTGTTGGGGATTAAAGAATATCCATCATTTTGGGAAAGCCCTCGTTGCCAAGGGCCTTTGGAGAGTCATACAATGCCTAGGTTTATCGCAAGATGCAATTAAATCAAAGTAGATACACCCCCTTTCATTTGAAGATTAGATAAGATCTTAAATCAAACCGATAGCAAGGGCTTCTATAATATTGAAAGCTCTAACTCTAACATTTCCCCTTGTGGATCACTCGCTTGCTTCGAAATTTGAAAATGGACAAAGAGCTTGAATAGGGGAGGATCCATGGATAGGTAGCAATGGAGAACACGGGACGTCGAATGAACTAATTGGTATCCTCGTATTCAAAGGCATTGTTGTTGGGTATGTGTTATATTCTTTGCACGGCGTCGGGTGCGCAGGGGGTTTGAGGGGGGGTCGCTAGGCCCCCCCTTGGGAGGTGCAAGGGGCGAAAGCCCCCGTGCGGAGGTTCGAGAGCAATGCTCCTGAGAAAAAAAAAATCCTTGGGAAATGTGTTACATTTTTGCCTTGATTTTCGTGTCCATTGTTGGGCGGTTTTTCAGCACATGGTTTTTGCCGATGGTTTTCTATTTTCGGTTAAGGAATTAGGGTTGTTAACTAATCCAAGTCATTGGGTTAGGGTTTTGGATGCTACTGGCTCCTATATGTATATTGTATTGTAAGCAATGTATCACTATGAATGAATATAAGATATGTCAGTTTTCCCGGTTTGGGTTTCCAGGGGAAAAATATCTGTGTAATGTTTGTATTTGCCATTGTATTTTTTTTGTTCTTTTACTGAAAATTTGTTTGCAGTAAATATTGCACAAGGTTAAAATCTACATTTGGTATCAGAGCTTTGTTGGCTTCAGGGGGACGCCTTTGTGGTCAAGGGTTTGGCTTGGGATTGTGATAAGCCTTGTTACAGTTACAGTGGGAGATTTGTGGTATTGATTTTTCAAGTGAAAAGAAATGGCGAGCAATTCAAAAATGGAGATCGAGAAGTTTAATGGGCAAAGTTTTGAGTTGTGGAAGCTCAAGATGGAAGATCTGTTGGTGGACAGAGATCAGTGGATCACGGTAGATCTAGGTATCGCACCTATAGGAACTTCAGCAGATAACTGGAAAAAGTTGGATCGGAAGGCGAAGAGCACAATTCAATTGTGTCTCTCAGATTCAGTATTATTGAATGTGTCAGAGGAAGCTACAACCAAGGATTTATGGGATAAGTTGGGGAAGTTGTATCAGTCTAAGTCCCTAGTAAATAAACTATTCATGAGAAAGAAGTTGTATAATCTGAGGATGAGAGATGGAGACTCGGTGGCAGAGCATTTGAACGCTTTCAATACTGTGGTAAGTCGGTTAGTATCTATTGAGATTAAAATTTCAAATGAAGATAAGTGTATCAGTTTACTGTGTTCTTTACCAGACTCGTGGGATAGTCTAGTTGTGGCCATAGGTAGTGATACAACTGCCTTGAATTTTGATGAAGTGGTCTCATCCTTGTTGTCGAAGGAGATGAGACGAAAGAATATGGAAGGACAAAGCACAAACACATTATTTGTAAGAGGATGCTCCCAGGAAAGAAATAGATCTAAGTTCTCAAGTGGGAGATCTAAGTCTAAGGGTACATCTAAATCTCTCGGAAAGTTTGTAAATGTATGTTGGAGATGTGGAAAAGAAGGGCACTACAAGAAGCAGTGTAGATCTAAAGTTGAGAAAAAGAAGGGATCTAAAGAATCTCCTTCTACAGAAGAAAAGACCTCCAAGGAAGAAGTAGGCGGTGTGTACTTGGCTTCTTCAAGAACACATGCAAATCATGAGGCATGGTTGGTTGACTCAGGTGCATCCTTTCATATGACTCCCCATAGGGAGTGGTTCTGTGAATATGAAAGGTATGATGGAGGTAATGTTTTCTTAGGTGATGATTCAACAATGTTAAGCCCTAATATTGGCTCATTACCACTTAATTGGGGCATATTAGATTAGTAATGTTATTTTATTTATGTCGGCTTAGGCCATTAGTTGTGATTTAGATCAGTAATGTTATTTTATTTATGTCGGCTTTAGGCCATTAAAACCTCCTAGTCTCCTATATATACCAAGGAGACATTTTCATTTTGAATCATCTTGTACTTGAACATTTAAGTGGGGTAAAAGGAGGTTGCCCCCTCGAAGAGGCTTATTA
>JASDQU010738410.1:316514-348173 GCA_032191745.1 Picea mariana | reverse complement strand
TGATTCAGAATCTGATTCTGAAAATATCGGTAAAAGATAGATCATCGACGCAGACCCCACTGCTATTGTCGCGACCGCAACAATTCAACCAGAAGAACCAACAGATTCAAAAGAGGGGGAGTGCCTTTTTCATTCACAGATGTGGGTGAAGGGGACCCCGCTACATTTTATTGTTGATAGCGGAAGCTAGAAGAACTTCATCTCAACAAAGGTCGTCAAACAGTTGGGATTGTCGACAACACCACACCCGCAACCATACAGCATCGGGTGGCTTCGCCAAGGACGAGATCTTCATGTCAGCCAGCAGTGTTGATTGTCATACGGCATCCAACTCTTCAAGGATGAGGTATTATGTGATGTTGCCCCACTGGGTGTCTATGATGTTCTCTTGGGGCAGCCATATATGTGGAAGCGCCACGCTATTTATGAGTCTCGACCTCATAGTGTCATTGTTACTTTGGGGGGTCATCTCTACAGAATACCAGAGGTAGTTCCAACTATTGTCCCACCTAAACAGTATCGCAAGGTAGTATCTCATACTACAAAATTCATCTTCTCCACAATCTATTCAAAAGGGGAACAAAAGGATACTGCAACCACTACAGCCTCGGCCCAAGCACCTTCTATCCACCATAAGCAGGTCGACAAGGTTACAGTAAAGCAAAAAGATTCCTTCTGCACACAGTCATCTCATGTAGCCAGACTGGTTAAAAAGGTCCAACCCTTCCAGCCACAGGTTTGTGACGACCTTCAACAAACCTAGCAGCGCGACGGTTCCAACAAGGCAAGCAGCTCACCAAGATTCAGATTCAACAATCGCTTTCCCCTCTCCCCCGGGAACTCAACGCAATGGAGACCATTGCTTCCTAAGGAGGGAGGATTGATCCAGGTGGATATCGGTGGCCACCCACCTTCTCCAACTGACCCAAAACATATTTCTGGCAATTTTGGTAATTTACTATTTTTAGTAGTTTTTAACTTCCGGGGCCATTTTGAGGCCCTAAACGATGTTTTTTGAGAAAACGGGGAGCAACATGGATTGTAGAAATGTTGCTCACCCAAAAGTTGTAGTTCTCGGATAGATCTTTCCAACGAGCTATTGAGCGCCCAAAACGAAGACTGTATGCAAAAGTTACGCCCCTGGGAAGTTGACGTATCAACTACCCCCATCGGGGCCCACAAACCTTTTGGCTTTTCATCTTCTGGGGTTAGGGTTTGGAATTTACTTATGTTAAAAAGGCCCTTAGAGCCTCATGGTAATAATCATCTTTTTGCGAATGCGAGTAGCCGTCACATCTCTTCTCAGAGATAAGCTGCCACCATTCTAGCGAGTCTTTCACTCTGTATTTTTACAGTGTTTGTACATTTCTTTGATTAATAGAAATCGTGTATTACTGTATATCTGCAACTCTTGTTTTATTTCCGCTATATCTCTATTATATTTTTGTCTCTCTTGCAATATCTCTAAATATTTTTGTGTTATATCTCCGCTCTCATTTTGTGTCGAAAATAATCCGGATCAGGAAGCTCCGTATAATAAATATCTTGCAAGAGCATAATCTTGAGCAGTATGTGACCACAGTGGTGGAGGAACCAACGAATAATGCAGGAAGAATGGCTTTCAGGAAGAGTCGAGCAAAGGCCAAGTGAATCATCTTTGAATCGGTCAAAGATAGTATAATGTCTACAATGACTACGTTGATGACTGTCAAGGACTGTATGGATACCTTGGTGAATTTGTATGAGAAACAGGCTCCAAGTCAGAAGAGGACACTTAAGCACAAGCTTAAGTATTTGAAGATGAAGAAAGGTGAATCAGTGGCATCTTTCTATTCCAGGATAGCCCAAATCAGAGATCAACTTTTAGTCACAGGGGTGACAGTGGACGATGATGATTTAGTGCAAGCCATTTTTTACGGTCTTCCTTCTTCATGGGAGACCTTCTTATCCAGTGTAAGTGGGAGATAGATTCATCCCACATTTGAGAGGTTATGGCATGATTGTCTCTAGGAGGAGAGTCGCACAGGTACCAGGAGTGAGCCAACGAAAGAAGAGCACTCAGCTTTAGCATCAAGATTCAAGGGAAAGAAGAAAGGCACTTTCCAGAAAGGCTCTCAATGGAAGCCAAACATCAAAGGTACATTCAAAGGCAAGAATATTGATACATCTAAGATTAAATGCTTTAGTTGTAATAAGTTGGGTCATTTTGCTAAAGATTGTTGGTTTAGAAAGAAATATCCTAGGAAAGGGAAACATCATGCCTCAATTGTTGAGGATCATGAATCCAAAAGAAATCAGTAAAGTCCTTCTAATGAGAAAGAAAATAGGAAAGAATATTATTTGGTTTTTGCTTTATCCAGTTCAGTTTCCACAGGGCCGAAAACTTGGTTAGTAGCCAATGGTGCATCAAAGCACATGACAGGGTACAAGGAGATCCTCTTAGATTTCGAGACAAAATCTTTTGCAGAGCTTGAGCTTGGGGATGCAAAATGTTACAAGATAGAGGGAGTAGGCTCTATCTCCTTCAGATTGGAATCTGGGGCTAGACTTCATGTTGATGAAGTATTATATGTTCCAGGGCTCAAGAAAAATCTACTATCAGTTGCAACCCTTGAGAACAAGGGATATTGGGTGATCTTCAAGGACAGGAAGGTACTACTATGGGCTAAAGGTAGCCACTTAAGTACAATAGAACCCATTGGAACTCGCAGTGGAGGACTGTACGTCATGTCAGGACAGTCAGTTCAAGCATTGGCTCATGATGCGACTAGCTCTAGCGAGTTGTGGCACAAAAGACTTGGGCATATTCATTACAAATCTCTTCCAGATCTACAGAACATGGTATGTGGCATGCCCTCTATTTCTCTTAGTAAAAATGAAATTTGTAAGGGATGCATGCTAGGTAAAAATATAAAGAAAGCATTTCCTAATAGTGACAACAGAGCTCAGGGCATCTTACATCCGGTTCATTCTGATGTATGTGGTCCCATGTAATCTCCCTCACTCAATGGTTGTTTGTATTATGTAATTTCTATTGATGATTACTCAAGAAAATGTTGGATATATTTTCTTAAATCTAAAAGTGACACATTTGATAAATTCAAAGAGTATAAAGCCTTTATTGAAAAGTAGACAATGAAACACATTAGAATCCTTAGAACAGACAATGGAGGAGAGTTTGAATCTCTTCAGTTTGAGGATTTCTGCAAGTCAACAGGAATCAAGAGACAGTTGACCGTGCCATATAACCCTCAGCAAAATGGTGTTGCTGAGAGGAAAAACATGACTATTTGTGAGGCAGCGAAAGCAATGATGTTTGACCAGGATCTGCCAAATTCTTTATGGGTAGAAGCTATCTCCACTGCCATGTATATTCAGAACAAGTGTCCACGTGCTATTTTGAAGGACAAGACTCCTAAAGAAGTCTTCTCAGGGATCAAACCTGAAGTAGGGCATCTAAGAATATTTGGATGTTCTGTGTATATTTATGTCCCTAAGGAAAAGAGGACAAAGATGGAACCCTCAGGCAAGAAAGGGGTTTTTGTGGGGTACAGTGAGAACTCCAAAGCTTACAGGATTTATGTACCAGGTCAAAGGCAAATAGAGGTAAGCAGAGATGTGACTTTCCATGAGGAAGCCCCATTTAAGAAATCCGGAGAGCTTCAGCAGGATTCAGAAGCAGTTCAACCAACTTCATCCTCTTCTGAAAATGAAGAGTCAGATGATCAGAGGGAGGAACCTCATGAAGGGCCAAGTAATGAGCCCCTAGAACCCGCTTAAGTGTTAAAAAGAACTCTTGAAGAACCTCTAGCCAAAAGGTAGCGAGGGTGGCTTAAAGAAATAATGCAGGAAGCAGAAAGGATAATTGCTCCCAAAGGAACTTTCAAGGAAAGGAAGAGGCCTCATAGGTTTGGAGGCTATGTTGCAGTGATGAGTAGCATTAGTGATGTCAAACCTTCTTCATTTGAAGAAGCAGATAAATTACAAGTATGGAAGGATGTCATGCTTGAGGAATACAAGTCTATTATAAAGAACAATGTTTGGGACATTGTGCCAAGGCCAAAACACAAATCAGTGGTTTCTTCCAAATGGATCTATAAGATCAAACATGCAACTGATGGAAGTGTGGAAAAGTTCAAAGCAAGATTTGTAGCCAGAGGCTTCACTCAGAAAGAAGGAATCGACTACGAAGAGACTTTTGCTCCTGTAGCCAGGTATACCTCCATTCGAGCTATTATTTCTTTAGCTTTCGTACTTGGTTGGAAACTACATCAGATGGATGTAAAAACAACATTCTTGAATGGAAAGATTGAACATGAGGTCTTTCCATATGGTTTTATACTGCATAACAAAGGCACTGATGTATGCAAGCTAAGGAAGGCCTTGCATGGTCTTAAGCAGGCTCCCAGAGTTTGGTATGACAGGATTGATGGCTTTCTTAAAATCCCGGGCTTTCAGAAAAGTGATGTTGATGCAAATCTGTACTTCAAGGTAAGAGGTAACCAACCTGTTATACTAATCCTATATGTTGATGATCTCTTTCTAACAAGAGATGAAGGGCTAATAGCCTGGTGTAAGAGGGATCTAACCTCATAATTCGAGATGAAAGACTTAGGCTTGATGCATTACTTCCTAGGATTGGAAGTGTGGCAAAGACAGGGCGAGAGATTTTTGGCACAAGGAAAATACACAGTGGATGTACTAAAGAGGTTTGGTATGATGGATTGCAAATCCATGTCTACTCTGATGGTTACCAACCTGAAGAAGCTGCATGATTCTGATACAGGTTCAGATTTGGTGGATCCCATCATGTATAGGTAGTTGATTGGATCATTGATGTACATGATCCACACTAGGCCATATATATGCTATGCAGTGTTTGCAATGAGTCAGTTCATGACTGAACCGATACAGAGACACTGGATGGCAGTAAAGCACATCTTGAGATATCTCAGAGGGACCATTACTTATGGTCTGAGATATACATCCAGTGGTGGTTTATTTTGCATGGGTATGTAGATGTTGATTGGGCAAGAAGCCCAGTGGATCGAAAGAGTTCTTCCGGATACTGCTTCAGTTTAGGATCCGATATGATATCTTGGTCAAGCCGAAAGTAGGGATCCATTGCACAGAGTACAACAGAGGCTGAGTACATTGTAGCAAGTGATGCTAGCAATGAAGCAGTATGGCTCAGAAAATTGGTTTCTGGGTTGTTTGGTGACAAGCTCGAGATGACGGTGGTTCACTGTGATAATCAAAGTTGCATAAAATTAACAGAGAACCTAGTATTTCATGACAGGTCAAAACATATTGACATGTGGTACCACTACATCTGAGACTTGGTCCAGAGAAAAACTGTAAAGTTACAGTACATAGCCACGAGCGAGTAGGTAGTTGATATCCTGACCAAGCCTCTGACCTCAAGACAATTTGTGCAGCTGAGAGGCAAGCTTGGTGTCGCTGAGAATGACTACCTCGCTGAGAGGGAGTGTTAAATTTGGCAGCATCGATAGTCATTCTCCAATGAGAGGCCATATGGGACACCCTAAGGCTAGCGAGGGAGATTTGGAGAATCAACCAGTCTTGTGAGGTATTGACTAAAGCTAGGGGAACAGACAACCTTTGTGAGTCAAACCAAAAGTCAGGACAAACGAGATGATATGTGAGTCTAATGCAAAAGTCAGGGGGAACGTACAACCTCTGTGAGCATAGACAGTCTAGTGCAAAAGTCAGGGGGAACGTATAACCTTTGTGAGCATAGACAGACTAGTGCAAAAGTCAGGGGGAACATACAACCTCTGTGAGCCTAGTCAAACCTTGTGAGGCATGAGCAAAAGTCAAGGTATCTAGCAAAAGTTAGGTTGAATGTAAAATTCCTATGAGCTAGAAACAAACGATATTCCTAATATTGAAAATGATGTAATTGTATTGATATAGTGCGTTGGCATGTGTAAACATTATCCACCATGAAGAGAATTTTGAATTGCCTTGTCAAGAGTTGTAACTAAAGTCTCGAGTCTAGTTCTATGTTAGAACTAAAGTGTAATGTTGAGTTGTAACTAAAGTCTTTAGTCTAGTTCTATTTTTAGTAATGTTGAGTTCCAACTAAAGTCTTGAGTCTAGAAGTAAAGTGTAATGTTGAGTTGCAACTAAAGTCTTGAGTCTAGTTCTATCTTAGAACTAAAGTGTAATGTTGAGTTGCAACTAAAGTCTTAAGTCTAGTTCTAAGTTCAAACTAAAGCATGTCAATCTCAAGTCTAGTTCTAAGTTCGAACTAAAGTGTAATGTTGAGTTGTAACCAATCTCAAGTCTAGTTCTAAAGTTCGAACTAAAGTGTAATGCTGAGTTGTAACCAATCTCAAGTCTAGTTCTAAGTTCGAACTAAAGTATGAAGATGAGTTATGACTAATGCATGCAATCGGGTTACTATTTCGAGCTTCTCCTATTCACCTCTTCAGCCTATATAAGAAGAGGTCGAACCCTCTCTTCAACACAGTTCTGCAATACAGTTCTGCAACACAGTTTTGAAATACAATTTTCATATGCAGGTTGAGGGTGAAGCAATAGAGGAGCACATCAATGATAAAGAGGAAGCATATCAAAGGTGTATTTAAGCAAGGTCTTGTAAGTATTTGTCAGGTCAGAGTCATCTTGGCAAGCTCTTTGAGAGAAGTACATTCATGGTGGATATTTGTAAGAGATCTTACATTATTAATGCAATAAAGGAATATTGTTTGCTGGGGTTTTTCTCCCTGTAAAGGGTTTCCCTAGGGTATATGTGGTTGATATGCATGTTTACTTATCTACATAATTATTGCTATTCGATTATGATTTGAAATTGTTGAAGTCTATTAAGCTGGAATCAAAGTATTGAAGAAAATAAAAGAATTAATCTGCATAATAAATCAAACTCATAATTTAACAGAAAAAAGCAAGGTGCATGCTCAGTGGTGTTGGGTTAGGGCAAGAATTTTGGGCGGAGGCAGTGGGTATTGCATGTTACCTGGTCAATAGATCACCCTCATCAACGTCGAATGACAAGACTCCACAAGAGGTATGGACTGGTAAGAAACCTTCTCTCACACATCTTGAGGTATTTGGTTGTGATGCATATGTTCATGTTCCAAAGGAAAACATGAGTAAGCTAGATAAGAAGGATGAAAAGTGTATCTTTATTGGATATAAAGATGGTCTCAAATGTTATAAGCTTTGGAACCCGGAAACTAAGAAGGTAGTGTATAGCCGAGATGTGGTATTTAGATAAATGAAGGATGTTGTTAAACAGGAAGTCCTACCAAGTAAGGAAGAACCAAAGAAAATAGTGTTTGATTTAAAGGATGATGAATCAGACTCTACAGAAGAATAGGAATCAGAAGAAGAAGATCCTCATACTCCATTATTAAGGAGATCGGTTCGAGAAAGAAGGCTACTGGAAAAGTATACTCCATCTGATTTGCATTCAATTTTTGCTTTCTCTATTGTTGATGATGATCCTAGAACTGTCAGGGAGGCAGTGGATTCAAAGGATGGAAATCTCTAGAAAAAGACCATGGACGAAGAAATGGCAGCTTTGGATAAGAATGAGGCTTGGGATCTAGTGGAGTTGTTGACTAGAAGAAAGCCCATTGGCAACAAATGGGTATTTAAAAAGAAGTTGAATTCAGAAGGAAAAGTGGAGAAATACAAAGCTCGGTTAGTAGCAAAGGGTTATTCTCGGGTTGAGGGAATCGATTTTGGTGAGATTTTTTCTCATGTTGCCAAGTTAACCTCTATAAGATTTTTTTTATCTGTTGCTGCTGCCTTTGATTTTGAAGTAGAACAGATGGATGTGAAGACAACAATCCTATGTGGGGATCTGGAAGAAGAAATCTATATGAAGCAGCCAAAAGGATTTGTTGTGGAGGGAAAGAAGGAGCTGGTATGCAAGCTGGAAAATTCCTTGTATGGTTTAAAACAATCACCAAGGATGTGGTATCAAAAATTTGATACTTATTTGTTGGGACTTGGTTTCACAAGAAGCAAAGAGGATCATTGAGTGTATTTTAAATTAATTGGTGATCATTTGATTTATTTGGTCTTGTATGTGGATGACATGTTGCTGATAGGAAACAACAAGGAGATTATCCAGGATGTGAAAACTCAGTTGTCCTTTAAATTTGACATGAAGGATCTCGGTGCTTCAAATTTCATTTTGGGCATGGAAATTAAAAGAAATCGGAAAAAGAGGAAACTATGGTTAAATCAGAGAAAATATGTCGAGACAATATTGTAGAGATTTAATATGCAGGAATGTAAATTGGTCAAGGTTCCTATTCATGTTGGTGTAAAGTTATATGCGGATCAGTGTCCCAAGACACAGGAAGAGGAGGAGGACATGTCTCGTGTTCCATATGTGAATGTGGTTGGAAATTTGATGTCTGCAATGATTTGTACTAGACCGAACATTGCACATGTAGTGGGAGTTTTGAGCAGGTATATGTCAAAACCAGGGAAGGAACATTGGACAATCATAAAAAGGGTTTGCAGGTATTTGCGTGGCACTGCTAGCTATGGATTGTGCTACCAAGGAAGACTGAGATTGGACAGAGTGGTGGATATACATGGCTTTGTGGATGCAGATTGGGTTGAAGATCTCGATCATAGGTGATCTACAAGTGGGTATTTGTTTAACCTGTTTGGAGGAGCAATAAGTTGGATGAGCAAAAGATAGGCTGTAGTGGCCCTTTCAACTACAAAAGTTGAATACATGGCAGCCACTCATGCGAATACGGAAGTAGTATGGTTACAAAGATTGTGTTCAGGTATTGGGTTGGTACAACAAGTTGTAAGGATAGATTGTGACAGTCAGAGTGCAGTTTTTCTGGCGAAGAACCTAGATTATCATTCAAAGACAAAGCATATTGATATTCAATATCACTTGTGAGAGGCATGGTTGAAGAAAAGAAAGTATTGTTGATGAAGGTGGAAACTTTGAAGAATGTTGCAGATTCATTAACAAAATATGTGAGCATTGAGAAGTTTTCTTGGTGTAGACGATCCATGGGCATTGCTGCCTTGGATTGTTGACTATGTAACCCTGTATGCAAAGAAAACAACAAGTGGGAGAATGTTGGGTATGTGTTATATTCTTTGCATGGTGTCAGGCACGCAGGGGGGTTCAGGGGCAGAGCCCCCGATAATTTGTTTTTGCCTCGATAAATGTGTCACATTTTTGCCTCGTTTTTTTGTGTTGCCTCGATTTTCATGTCCATTGTTGGGTGGTTTTTCGGCATGTTGTTTTTGTCGATGGTTTTCTATTTTCGGTTAAGGAATTAATGTTGTTGACTAATCCAGGTCATTAGGTTAGGGTTTTGGATGTCGTTGGCTCCTATATGTATATTGTATTGTAAGCAATGTATCACTATGAATGAATATAAAATATGTTGGTTTTCCCGGTTTGGGTTTCCAGGTGAAAAATATATGTGTAATGTTTTTATTTGTCATTGTATATTTTCTATTCTTTTACTGAAATTTTGTTTGCAGTAAATATTGTATGAGGTTAAAATCTACAATTGTGACACTAAAAAATGCTTTTGTAGGTGGTAATGGAAATTTTTGAAACCATGGTTGGAAGCAAGCAAGAGAATTGGATTTAGAAGGATAGTTGGCAATGCAATAGGACTCAACAATGAGCAAGTTATCTATTTGTTTTATTGAATTAAGGCTTCAAGAAGATGAACTTGTGTGGTCATGAAACCCTACAACGGTATACACAATAATCACTAGCTACAAAACCATGTTCCCAACAAAGCCTTGAGAAGAATGTTGGTGGTGGAAACTAGTGTGGAAAATTCAAGTTCCTCCGAAGACCCAACTATTTTTCTAGCTAGCACTTAGCAAAAAGGCTCCCACTTGGAATATATTGCAAAAGAGAGCTTGGTTAGACCTAGGGTACTACATTTTATGTAAATAATGTGAAGAATGATTCTAGCGCATTTTCTCTAATTGTTCATTTGTTGAGTAAGTTTTGAAAGAGGCCTCCTCTTAATTGGTACCACAACTTCTTGGACTAGTCCTACCCTTGTAGACAACTTTAAGAAGTGGATGGAGGAACCCTTATTAGTGAATCATATAACACTCCTCATCACCATCTATTGGGCATTGTGGAGCACAAGAAATAACACTCTCTTTGAGAACATGACTTACTCCCCCTTGGAAGTATTTCATAAAATCATATTTTCATGTGAAGGACGTTTGCACATTCCTAGTTCAAAGCCATCAAGGCAAATTGGAAATTTGGAGATAGATCAATATCATCATAGGGTTTTCTCGATGGGGCAAGTTAGGGATACCAAGACCATTTGATGTGAGGGGCACTGTATTTATTCCTCCTTCCCTGAGTTACTCTTTCAAAGAGCAATTGTGTTTAGGTAGTAATAACTAGGTTGAGCTGCATGCCCTAAAACTCTCCTTTAAGTTGGTAAAAGAAAAGAATGTGGTAAAACTCAAAGTATTTAGGGACTCATGTTGGTGGTAGAATGGGTAATGTGTGTTTGTATTCTTCAAATCTACTTTTAAACCTGCTACTAGACCAAATCAAGGAAGCTACTAGTATATTTCAAGAGATATCTTTCTATCATGTTTGTAGCCAAGACATTGCCAAAGCTAGTGAGTGATCCAAAGCTAATGTTCGTGGCTAGCCTAGTTTTTTTCAATGAACACAAAGTTGAAGGGAATTCTACCTCTCTGTGGTAAATTCTACTTTTTTGGTTCTATAATAATCTAAATTATCTACCTTTGTGATTATGTTGGTTCTTCTGAAGAGATGTGAATGGCAATTTTTTCGTTGGATCGTTCCTTTTTTACCTGGATTCAAGCCTCTTTTTTATTATAGAATTTTGAATTACAAGGCTCCAATGATTATATAATAGGCATATGCTAAGATATACATAGACTCGTGCTAGCAATGCCTCGACATTTATTGAATGTAACTTTTTCTCCTATATGGAATATCAAGTTATGATTTTTTTTGGACTATTTTTTTATTAAATATTAATTAATTAATAAGAAGAATTACTAATTCATAATTATTATTATAAGAACTCATAATTATCATTTTAATAATTAGCATGGGGCATTTCAATCGCTAGGAATCACTCTATTTTTTAGGACAAGAAAACCATTCCTCTGTAATGTGCTCTCCAAAGCATATCCATATTATCAGTTTTTCCACATAGTTCCAAGAACTATGTTCCAACTAGTCATTAGGAGACTCAATTCTAAAAAGACATGCCTTGGGCCTTTTTTGATAGGGCTTCTTGGGGAGAACCCCCCCCTATGGAAGGCACTACAAGGAAAACACCTTGTAGTGGAGGTTTTTTGTGTTACAAGATTTAGATAAATTTTTAAAAAAACCTCCATTGCAACCTCTGCTATTTCAAGTGGAGGTTTTAATGGATGTTCCATATAACTAAAAAAGAATTGGACAAGTGAAGGTTGTAGTTGAGGTTTTTTTTTCGATGCTTGTATTATTAAGGCGCACTAGTGCACCATTAATACAAAAACATTGATGCGTACAAATAAATTAAAAGGCATGGATGTGTTTATAGATATTGTGCACCAGATCCACCTTCTTGTTGTATGCAGCATCGGTGCTTTCAAAGTTAGTGAACGCATCAGTGTGTTTGTTTTTTATGTGCACCCCGGTGCTTGCATAATTCTCGCATACTGGCACATGTATTACCTTGTGCACCGAAGGGTAATGAAATTTTGAATATTCGAGATGAGATGTTGGCGTTGTTCTTTGTTACTATGCATCGATGCTTATATTATATTCAAAGCATCGGTGTGTATATTATATTTAGAGCATCGATGCTTGTATTATATTAAAAGCACCATTATGTGTATTATATTTAGAGCATCAGTGCGTATTGTAAACATACACACCATAATACTTTGAAACAACAAATATTATACCATGTTATATCATTTAAGGAACGATGTTTTTTCTCAATATTTGGCACCAAAGCTTCAATATAATTAATAGGCATTGGTGCATATATACCTTAAAATGCACTGATTTCTATATTATGGCATGCACCATTTAGTGAGTTCAGAAGAATACAATGCACCAATATGTATATATTCTAATTAATTGTATTTTTTTACAAATTTTCATTTAATCATCTCAAAATCAAATAATTTTTATAATAATATTCTTTTTTATATTTTTATTATTACATTTTGAAATAATGATTGCATTAACGTGTTATCCAATGGATTACACCTCTATTATTTGTAACAATGTAAATCATCCACATATTAATTGATCAACAACACAACATTTTACAACATTCGACAATGCAATAAAATAAGAAACTCATTTTATTATATATGAATAAGAGACTCATGGTCATACAAATAGGACAACGTAATGGTCTAGAATAATCAAAATGCAACCAATATGTAATTGTTAAACTTATATCGGTAACATGTGCTCGTGCAATCTGGGCTGAATTCAAAAATTCAAAGTTTGGACGGGACGGGGTTTGCAACTAGGGTTTTCTCGGCCGCAGACCCCATGTTTTGTTTTTTTATCTCTTCTCCTAGTGTTTGCGCGCGAGGTAGGTTCTAAGACTGCTAATCACCATCCTTCTCCATCAAAGACTCTTCTCCTTGGTTTCCTTCATTGTTGCGGTGACTTTCTTTCGGATTTTATGTTGCATGGAGTTTTCTCTCTTTGGCTGCTACGAATCGGGCCCTGCTTTTTGGACGAGGCGATTTTCTTATGGTGGTCGGGTATTTTCTTTTGCTGGTGAGTTTCTCCGGGTGATGTTGAGTTCTTGCCTTGGCTCTTTTTTACTCAGATCCATCTTTTTTTTACACAGATCGGGTATTCTGCTAGGTGAAGATGCTTTTTTATCTCCATGAGGCTTCCTCTTTTTTCCTGCAGGCATTTGAGGTGTCTCCATCCAACCTCCCTCTCTATTTTTGGGGTCATTGTCAGGGTTTGATGCATACCATGAGCTTCTTGTTCCTGGTTTCAAAGTTTGAATGTCAAGTTTCATATTTTTTTGGCCAGGGTTTGGAGTTTTTGGGCCCTTTATTATTCTTGAGAGAATTGTATGCCTCTCAGACCTGGTCCAACCTGCTTTTGGGTTCTCTTTGGAGGATAGCTTGTTTTCCTGCTCTCGGCTTGGGTCTCTCGGGGTTTCCTTCTGTATTTTTACCTTCATGTGACGGATCATTTCTCGTGGGTGCGTGGAACTGGGTTTGGGTCTTGGAGTGTGGATCTCTCGCTTTGTTATGCTCCTGGTGTTGCTATTCCTCTCTCTGGTTTCGTTGGTTGTTCAGGGTTTGATGTATGCTCATTTATGGCTCCTTTTGGTGGATGTCTATGGTTTGCCTCGTATCTGGCAGGGGTTGTGTTAGAGCTTTGATGTTCTATCTTTGGGTGTGCGGTGTTATGTGTGTGGCACTTTGAGGTCCTTAGAGAGGGCGTGCAGTTTCTGTACTTCTCTATTGGTCGTGGTCTACTTCGATGTTGTTGCTTTCTGGTTCTATCGTAGTGAGGGTTTTCATACCTCTCTGACCTGGTCCTTCCAGCCACCAGGGCTTTGTTGGGATTGCTTTTCTGGGTTTATTTCTTTGGCGGGACTTCTTGATCCGAGATTTTCGGTCTCTTTGGGGCTTATTTTTCTAGTTCCTGTTTTTCATTTTTTCTTTGTGGCTTTCCAACCAGCTTTTGTGTCCCTTTGGGATCTTTTTACCCACGATAGGGTCGTGCTTAAGGCACCTACATAATGTAATTTGGTTCTCTTTGGATAAATAAAATTACGTTTTTTTTCCATCGAAAAAAAAAAACATGTCTTCATGCAATTAGGACAATATGTCAAGCACATTAAACAAAATCGTTAATTTTCATAGACAAATATTCCAAAACATACAACTTGCGGTAACATTCAATTATATTGATTATCATTCATCACTTGAACTGTTGTCATCGCTCAAGTTGCGTGCATGCCTTATTTCTTCATCACAAGTAGGCAATATTGTACTTTGGTTATTTAACCTAATGTTTTCTTGATCGACTTGTTTTCGATGTTCATCCTCTTCATGTTCCATCTACAAACATAGAAATTAAGTGCAATAAGTAAATCTACATTTATATAGTAGATTATACATGATTGCGTAAATAAAAAAGTGTACCATAGCAACGATTGTTTCATAAACAATACATATTCTTTCGAAGCCATGTCGCATATTGTCTCTCTAAATCTCTTATGTTGGTTGCACTACATACTTTGTTTCTTGCATGTATAATATGCCATGACAAAGAATAGTTGACATAATTAATATAAAGGTTTCACGTTGTTCCATTAATTATAAAATGAGGGAAGTTAAACAACATAACAACTTACAAATTGTTCAATTAACCCTTGATACTTGAACATATACTCACAACCCATACTTAACCCAATGTCGATCAATTCTTCAGTTGGTTATTCTTTGTTTGTTAGCACCTATTAGAGGACATCCATGGACAAGTGTAAATTAATTATTTAAATATGAAGACCACAACAAATATGAAATCTTAAGCAAGGCCGAAAACTTAAGTACTCACAAAATTTGCGATCAACCCTTTTCTTCCTCGTTGTCCTGTCTTATGTGTTGAATGCGTTCCATTTTTTCTTTTCTACAACAAAACAATTATAATTATTGTATTTCATGCAATAATTAAATTCGATGTATGTAAATGAATAAATCAATGATTGCATGCCTCTGATGTGCGTTATTGTTGGGATGGCTCCTCCTGCGATGCAATTATGTTCATTTCTTTTACCACCTCCTTATACACATTTTTGGACATCCCCATATGCATGTATTGGTTTTCCCCTCGTTTGTCCATTGGAATTTTCATAATCTCCTTGAAAAAAGTAAAGCTAGGAATAATCAAATATACAAATTACATTTTTTTTTACAACATACGATACTAGTGTGTATAGTAAATACATATGCATTGGTGTGTTAACCATATGTATACACATCGATATATCATGAAGTGCTCTTGCGAAATTGAAAACATTTTATAAATTGTTGTATTCACGTGGTGCTTTATAAATTAATAAAAACAACATTGGCTAAGTATTGTTAGTTATGCACTGTTATCGCACAAGTTGTAGTTTGGGAAAATCCCGACCAAACCAACAAAATGGCGACAATTGTGAGAGCTACCCACTATCACCTTAGACAGGTGTTCCCATCACTTTAGAGGTGAGGTAGTCACTTCAAAGGGGGAATCTTGGTGACCCTAGGGTTGGATTGAGATGGAAAATGTGATGTATGAATGGATGTCCCTAAAGGTCAAGTATCTAGATGGAAAAGGGAACTTGGTAATGAGTCTTGAGGGTTGTTTGAGGTAGCCAAAGCTTTGAGTGACATGCAAAGAGATAATACCTTCCCGAGACACAAGGAAAACCAAGTATACAATGCAATATATCAATTAGACAAACACGTTAAGCTTGTTGTCCCTAATAGCAGTTGTTTTTTTTTGACAGAAATGGTTAATGGATCTTGTATTCAAAAACAGCGGCAAGCCACTGGTGCGGTTACATAGGGTCTTGTATTACAAGATTAGGTAGAGCGACCTTCCAAAGCTATTACATAATGCAACAAACTATAAGAACTACAACTTCATAGAGATGAACAAAAACACTTAGATGCCTTGATTGACTGTTACAAAATGCCAATATGAACTGTATAGTGCTTCCTGGTTACTCCGGGCCTTTCTTCTTGGACTGGTCTCTTTCAGTCTTCCATTCCTTATTCATTTGCTCCATTTGCTGCTCCAAGCTCCTCACCCTCTCTTCATATTCTTGCTGCGGATCTTTCAGCTCTTTCCTCAGCTCCCCCAACTCCTCACACAGTCCTGACCCGGTGAAGAGTATGTCGTTCTCAAGCACCTCCATTCTTCTCCCTGCCTCGCTGTCTAAATTTTGCAGAAAGTCGTCCAAGTTGACCAACAGGCCGCGAAGCTTCTGCACATTTTCTTCCAGCGTTGTTATTCTTTCCTCCATTGATGGCTTATTGCCCGAGCTTGACGCCATCGGATGGCCTCTTTTGTAATTTTGCTTGTCCTCCATGTCTCCCTGCTCTTCTCTCTTTGCCTTTTCGTAGCCTCCTCACTGTGAGCTGCCCCTCTTACTCTGTTATGCCCCCTCCTTGATGCTTTAGATAAATAGCGCGTCCTCAGAGTCCTTGCACCACACGATTCGTTGATTGGACGTATACGTTGAAGCCTTCTTTTCAACAACTGAATGATGACGCCCTCCCTCATCTCTGAAGTTCGTGCGATCTGGCTGAGGAATTGTTGTCTTGTCTTCTGCACTTCCATCTTGTCCAATGACCACTTGCACTGTCAATCCATTTTGGAGGCTTTACGGGATTCCCCAATTGACCATGACTCCATTGAGGAGCATGCATCCTTTCTCCAAATGGGCTCCCAGATTGGCCTCTTCATCCGCTTGAGCATTATTTCCTCTTAGGACGTGGAACAACTGTATTGTGTGAACTTGTCTCAGAAGTAACTTGATTTTGTCTAGAGAGTGTTGTAGTTGTCCATTGGCCACTCCAATGTTCTTAATTAAGGCTTGGATTATAATCCTTGAGTCTCCTAGCACAACCAAGTCTTTTATATTGAGGATTAATGCTTGAGTAAGCCCTTGCCAGAGGGTAAGGGCTTCTGCCTTATTATTGGAATCAACTCCTACTCCCCAGGCAAACCGAAGGATGATATTTCCAGCGGGGTTTGAAATTATCCCTCCTCCACCTGCCGCTCCCGGATTTCCCTTTGAAGCTCCGTCAAAGGAGAGGAAATTGGAATTCATAGATTTTTTCCACTCATCCAGTTCTAGCTTCTCCAATATGAGCTCCCAACTACTTGTAGGGGAAGTTAAAGGGCCATTAGTTTGGGGTTTTTGGAGACTAAGATGTCTCAACCATCCCTCTTCTTCTTTTCCTAGGGGCTTCAGATTTGAAGCCTTTATAAAATGGGGTGCACTCTCACTGAAAAGAGCCTTTATCCTTGTGGCTACTTGAGCCGGGGTTCGATTTTTCTTCTCTAAATAACCGGTTGTTCCTTTCAATCCAGATCTTCCAGAGGATGAATTTTGGAATCGTTCTCCAAAGCGCTAAGAGATGACCTTGATTAGTTGTCCTGAATGGACAAAGTGCCTGCCAGTTCAAGAGCAGTAGGTGGGTTTCCTGCGGGAGAGTGGGGGCTAAAGCCCCTAGCCCAAGGGCCAGTTGCCAGACCTCTCTGGCAAAGGGGCGGCCCAAAAGAAGATGGTTTGTTGATTCCTCTTCCTGGTAGCAGAAGGGGCATCTGGAGGACCCTTCCCACCCTCTTTTTCTAAGGTTTTCCCTTGAAAGAATGCCCTTCTGTGCCACTATCTAGATAAACATATCTATTTTCAGAAGAGATTTCGTTGTCCAAATGGCCTTCCATATTACAGGGTCTAGAGGAACATGAGGGATTGATTCGAGGTGGAAGTACCCTGCAACTGTGGTTAAGGCCCCGCATGCTGGCCCCAACCTATCTTGTCTTTTCCCTTTTCCTGTAAAGGGTTTTTCCCTTGTAGCAAACTCTTTAAGGTGGACCATTCTTCTTCAAAATCTTGGGGGAGGTTTGTAATTTCCCATCGAGACCAAGAGTTGTTTTCATCGTTTCTCTAGGACGAAATGTCCCACAGCTTGTGTAGATTATGTGTCTGCATCCAGTCTCTGAGGCGCCTTAGTTCTTGCCTTGCTGAGAGTGTTGGTTCACCCAGGACTGAGTCCTCCCAGATGTTGATATCTTTCCCATTTCCTGGAATCCAAGTGATTTGGGAAAGGAAGGCTTGCAGAACTTTCTGGCAGGGGTTGAAGATCGATGAGCCCTTCCCCACTTTTGAAGGTTTTCCAAGGCATTTTTTCCTTGGCCCACGAAAATATTTTTTTCCAAAGGGCTCTTTTGCTCCAGTTGGATTTCCCTGTGATTATATTCCATAGGAGTTTTTCCCCCAGGGCCAAGTTTTGCGTTTGGAGGTCTTTGAACTGGAGGCCCCCTTCTAGATATGGTTTTGAGATTTCCCCCCAACTGATAAGATGCAGCTTCCTTCCCGTTTGCTTTCCTCCTTCCCATAGAAAACGCCTGATCAACTCTTCTATTTTCCGCATTACAGATCTAGGGGCCAAAAGGAGAGAGCTTTGATAGATTGGAATACTTGCTAGCACGACTTTAATAAGAACCACTTTGCCTGCTAGATTCAGCCAGTTAGCTCCCCAGGAGTGAATTCTATTTTTGATCCTCTCTATCATCTGATTCCAGTGCTTGGCTTTTGGGGCAGATTTGAAGATAGGGACTCCCAAATACTTAAACTCCTCCCAACTGGTGCAGCCTTCCATTCCAAGGATTCTTGAGATTTCAAGCATTTCTCTTAGAGTGATGTTCTAGCCATAGATTTTGCTCTTGGTCAAGCTGATCATACTGCCTGAGATTTTTGTATAGATGTCTAACTCCTTCTTGAACTTCTTAGCTGTCGTTGAACTAGCGCCTCCAAGGAGTAATGTATTGTCTGCAAATTGGGCATGGTTGATATCCTTTATCCCATTTGTAATATGGAGGCCAGAGAGATTGAGATGCGTTTGCCCGTAATCGAGTTGGAAACTGAGGATAGAAGCTTGGAGGGCATACAGAAGAGGGGAGAGGGGGCACCCTTGTCTAAGACCTCCGATGGCTTGGAAGAACTTAGTAGCTCTTCCATTTACCAGTGGTGTTATCCAGGGAGCGGAGATACAAGCTTTGATCCAGTTAATGAAGGAAGGAGCGAATGCAAACCTCTCCATCACTTGGAACAGAAAATTATGCCTTACCCTGTCAAACGCATTTTCTTAGTCGAGCTTGACTATCATACCTTTGTATTTCTGTCGGAGACTCGAGTGAAGAGCCTCTTGCACCAGGATGATGTTATCCATTATATGCCTTCCTTTAATAAAACCATTTTGATTTTCCGGGATGATAGCAGGGAGAGTATTTTTTATTTTGTTAGCTATAATTTTGGTAAGTATTTTATAGCTGGTATTACAAAGGGAGATAGGGCGGAACCTGTCAAAGCTGGATGCTCCTCTTTCTTTCAGGATCAACGCTAAGAAAGAAGAGTTTGTTCCTCCTCCAATTCTAGCGCAGGACTGGGATTTCTTGATGAGCTTGGCGAGTTCTGCCTTGATGATGTCCAAGCTATGCTGATAAAATCTGGCTGTAAAGCCATCTGGGCCGGGGGCTTTGTCTGGAAGCAACTGTTCTAAGGCCTCTTTGATTTCTTGTTGATTGATTTCCCTGGTTAACTTTCTATTGACATCTTCATGAACATAGGTCTGTATCAGGGCCAAATGATAGGAAGAAGGGTCGCTTGCAGCTTGATGGGTCTCTGTGTAAAGGGATTCGAGGGCTTGCACTGCTGCCTCTTTGACGCCTTCAAAATTCGTTATGATCTGATCCAGAGTGTGGATTTCCGTTACCATCTTGAACTGCTTTCGGGCCTTCGCTTGCTTATGGAAGAATTTAGTGTTCTTATCCCCTGCTTCTAGCCAGAGGCACTTAGACTTTTGCTGCCAGTATCTTTCTTCCTCTCTGCATGCTTGGTGCCAATTCTTTTGCAGCTTTGCCTCTTGCTGCATGTTTTCCTGTGTGGGGTCAAAGTCTTCCATTCCGAGCTGGTGTATTTCTAGCTGCGTTTGTGCTTCTTAACGGTCTACTATGGGACTTGAAAGGGTTTTGGCCCAGGATTTTAAAGATTTTTTTAGTCTTCTAAGCTTTTCTTCCCAAACAAAGAAGGGGGAGCCTTTTACTGTGCCATTCCAGATTCTGGCGACCAAGGCTGGATAACTTGCCCCCTGGATCCACTTTGGGTTGAAACGGAAGGGAATTGGACCTAGATTGTTGTCATGGGACAAGTTCAGGGTGATTGGCTTGTGGTCTGACACACTGTGCAGGAGAATGGTAGACGAAAGATTGAGTCCCATAATCAAGATGGTACTTTGGACTAGGAATCTGTCTAGCCTAGTTGTGATATGCCCCGACCCCACCCTCTTATTTGACCAGGTGTATTTTCCTTTCGTTGGCTTTATATCCTCCAATTCCCAGGTAGACATTAAATCCTCTACCCATTCCCTTGCTGGGTCTCGAACGATTGAGCCTCCTTTTTTCTCGTTCGCTGCGAGGGTTAGATTCAGATCCCCCCCGAGGATGATGTTTTCCAACTCGTTTTGTTGCAGGAAATCCCTTAGGGTCTCCCAACAAATTTTCTTGTCTTCTAGAAGGACAGGTACATAGAGGTTAAAGAGGCTTACCTGACACCCTGTTCCCAAATGGAGAAGGCTGGTGAAGATCTAGTGTTTGCATGTTTCATTCTTGATTAGATCGTATTTTTTTGAGTTCCAGAGCGTGCCCAGTCTGCCCAAGGCACCTATGGCGCTTTCTGCAATTCCATTACTAGTGTTCCATCTTGCTTTTTCTTTTCTGAGGAAGTCTTGTCCTTCCATCTTGGTTTTCTGAATCAGCAGGATCTCAGAGTTTGAGGTTTTTATGATGTCTTTTAGTGCCTCTTCCTTAGTCTTACTTCCGAAACCTCTGCAATTCCAAGAGGCTGGTTTCAATGATTACCTGATGGTGAGTTGTGGCCTCCTTGGGGGGGCTTGGACTTTTTCCTAGTTTTTCTGACATTGATCAGTTGTTTGATGGTTGGCTGCAATCCACTTAGGATGTCTTTGTAGGTCTCCTTTTCTCGCTTGGCTTTTTTGGTTTTCCTTCCCCTTCTTGGTTTTTTTGGGGTGATGTCGGTGCTGCTATCTTCCTCACTGCTACTATCTAAAGAAACCTCGCCTTCCTCCACCTCTAGATATTTGCCCGGTTCTTTGGATTTTTGTCCTTGGTCCTTCTCTTTCTCTTGCATTGAGGCTTCAATTGGTTCCGGGGTTGAGTTTTGTTGTTTTGATTCCACTACGGGGCTTTGCTGCGCTGCTACTTCTGCTGCTTCCTTTGTCTTTTCTGAGTCGGTTCCCATACCACTATTCCTTGTTTCTCCATTGAGTCCTTGCTCCACTGGTTGAGTCTGGACCATCTTTTCTGATCTTGGGCCGTTTGCCTTTGTGAAGGATCTTGCTCTTCCCACTTGTTTCCATCCATCGTTTGTGTCTTTGTCCTTGTTAAGATCTTTGCGGCAGTTCCTCTGAAAATGGCCATATTCATGACATCCCTTGCATTTGATCGAAAACTGTTCGTAGTCAAGTTTTTGGTAATGCTACCAATCTCCTACCTTTAGTTTGATTGCCTCTGGGAGCCCAATCTCTAGATTCACTTCCACACAGATACGGGCACAGGAATATTGGTCTTTTGGGTTTGCCTTATCTATGTAATGTCCGAGACCATTACCGATTGCTTGAAGCAAGGAGGTGTTCCAGTAGTGGATTGGTAGATTTGGGAGTTTGACCCACACCGGGACTTCCTTGGGGACTTCCGACTCCAGATCAAAACTTGGATGCCATCGATTCAGGTAGATTCCTTGGGATCCCATGAAATAGGGCCCATTTCTGAAGATCAGGTCCCGATCTGCTTCTGAGATGAATTCAAAGATGTAATAACCTCTGCCCACCGCATAGGATGTAACACTATTATGTATTAACGGTCTCCAATTCCTTTGAATCCAGTTGTCTGTGGTCTTGGTGGAAGGCCAAAGCCCCATGAACTATGCAACTAAATCGGGTTCTAACAAGGAAACTACAACTCGCATTGGTTGGTCCGGAGGCAAGTCGATTTCAGGGATCCAATCAAGGCGTTTGTCAAAACTGGGTGGTGCCGAGGAGGGAGGCTTCTTGCCGTGGGCGGCCAGAAGCTTATGAAAGGTGTTGTGGTGAGAGGGAGGGGCACTGGGCTCCCTGCCTTCGAGAACGGCCATGGACGGCCCAAGTCGGCCTCGGTGTGGAAGCCACGACTAGGTCAAAACTTTTCGATCAAGCGTCCCTAATAGCAGTTGTTAGTAACAATATATATCAACAATGAAATGGCACAATAAGCTGCTAAACAAATGCTATAAATGAAGTGAAAGATGCAAGAGATAAACTAATTAAACACTAGTGAAACTCGATATTTAAAGACCAAAATACTAGCATAAAAGGTAAGGCTATTGTAAACACTTTCTGAAGTAATATAAATCAGCCTTATGCCTGTGACAAAAAATTTATTACAACAAGGATATCAACCACTAAAACCCCCTCAAAGTTTGCCAAAAAGTGCGTTAGGTCTAGTAGTTTAAGTGTACAAACTTTAAACAACTTTCAATGGTTGATTTAAGAGTTATTAAAGAAGTTAGATTATGGTTTTTGCAACCCTAATGGCTGAAGATGAATGCTTGTAACAACATCAAGAAATACCCCTTTAGAGGGGACGCCTCAGTGGCTAAGAGGTGCTCTACGCACAAGAAACAAAACCCAAATTGCAAAAAGTTAATACAACAAGAAATCATGTTTCCCATTGCACTATTTTATTTCTCCCAATGCAAAAATATTCAGATTAGTGCCTTTAAAATTGGGAGAATGGGGTCTTTAAAGCACAAGTTAGATCAACAACAACCCTAGGGATGTAAATCCTCTTACTCCCTAGGGTATGCCAACCAACTTAGGGTAAATCTAGGAGGGTATACACACTTGTATTTCTCCTAGCAACCCTTACTCAAGAAAAGACTTATAAACTTAACAATGAAATGAAGCAATGTTGGAGGGTGTATCTGACATACTCCCCCCTAGGGTTTCCACCAACAATAACCAAAATAAGCAAGAAATAAATAATATATGCAGATTTTTCCTTACCTAATACAAGAAATGATATATCAAACCCTAGTTTACCATGCAAAATTCATCTAAGAGTCAAGAGAGCAAGACTTTAGGGGGTGCACACCAATCCTCCTCATCCATTCACCAAAAGACACTTCACAAGGGAAAAACACCATAATCACCAAGAGTAGCGAAAATTTCATCCAAATACGTCTCACAATGGGAGAGTTATGTTATGAAATGAGATTCACATGATCTCTATTTATACAAAAACCTTAAAACATAGTTTGTCCACTTAGCAAGGGTAAAACATAAGCTAAGGGTTCAACAACCCTTATTTTACCCCTTGCATCAAATAATAATATTTAATTGTCACTTTAACACAAAAGAAACCCTAAAAACAAAATGACATCACACCTTTAGGGGATGTTTTGGCACTTGAGCAAGTCGTTGGAGAGGAAGATGGAGGTCGTTGGGGCTCCTTGAGCCTCCTCATCATGTGCTAGTGTCAATCCATGTATCCTCTGATGAAAATATGCCAAGTGTCAATGTGTACCTCCATCACCACCAAACCATAACCCCTTCATGACGTCAACCCTCGAGGATGTGACATTTTGCCTCTCTTAGGCAAGTTATTTGGGTGGTAGAGGTTAGTTTAGGACCGTCATGATGTGTTCTAGTCCTCCAGAGGCACGTCTATGTCATCTGGCATGTATGCCCTAGGCATCCATCATGTGGGCTTCTTGCCCCATGGAAGCCCAAGCTAGGATTGTTCTCCCAAAACCGGCCACCAAGCAAGGTACCGCAAAACAAAAGGGTACGCCCTCCAAAGATCTCAAGTCAAAGATATCATGACAAGTGTAAACCACATCTGATAAGCAAAGCACCTAAACATGTGCATCAAAACTACCTCGTCAAATTAAACAAATGCTCAAAGCCCTATGTAATTGACCAAGTTTAGGTATGGGAGGGGTGTCATAGGAGTTACTAGATGAGCTCAAGGCTCATAAAAGGATGGAAAGGGGAAAAAAGGAAAGGTGGGTTCATGGAAAGTGGAGTCTCCATATGAGCTTCAAGGAGAGCTCATCAAGGGTGGAAAAGGAAAATTCCTTTAGGTGGAGTCACCATGCAACCTAGGGAAAAACGTCTTTGGGATATCTTGCCAAAGTGTTGTTAGGGTTCATAAGAGGATTCAAAATCCTCCCCGACAACGACACCAAAATGTTATTGCACAAGTTGTAGTTTGGGAAAAGCCTGACCCAACCACCAAAATGGTGACAACTTTGAGAGCACCTACCCACTGTCACCTTAGGTAGGTGTTCCCGTCACTTTAGAGGTGAGGTAGTCACCTCAAGGGGGGAATCCCGGTGAACCTAGGGGGGATTGAGACGGAAAATGTGATGTATGAACGAATGCCCCTAAACTTCAAGTCTCTATATGGAAAAGGGAACTTGGTAATGAGTCTTGACGGTTGTTTGAGGTCGCTAAAGCTTTGAGTGACCTGCAAAGAGAAATACATGCCTGAGACACAAGGAAAACCAAGTATACAATGCAATATATCAATTGGAAAAGCAAGTTAATATTGTTTTCCCTGATAGTAGATGTTAGTAACAATATATATCAGCAATGAAATGGCACAATAAGCTGCTAAACAAATGCTAGAAATCAAGTGAAAGATGCAAGAGATAAACTAGCTAAACACTAGTGAAACTCAAGATTTAAAGACCAAGATACTAGCATAAAAGGTAAGGCTGTTGTAAACACTTTATGCAGTAATATAAATCAGCCTTATGGCTGTAGCAAATAAGTTATTACAGCAAGAAGATCAGCCACTAAAACCCCCTCAAAGTTTGCCAAAAAGTGCGCTAGGAATAGAAGTTTAAGTGTACAAACTTTAAACAACTTTCAGTGGTTGATTTACGAGTTATTAAAGAAATTAGATTAGGGTTTATGCATCCCTAATGGATGAAGATGAATGTTTGTAACAACAGAAAACAATACACCTTTATAGGGGACGCCCTAGTGGCCAAGAGGTGCTTTAGGCACAAGAAACAAAACCCAATTTGCAAAAAGTTAATATGGCAAGAAATCACGTTTCCCAAGGCACTATTTTATTTCTCCTAATGCAAAAATATTCATATTAGTGCCTTTTTTTTTCAAGTAAAAAAGGGGTAGTACCTGCTATATTAAGTTGACAGAGAAACATAGACAAAAATACATAGAGATATTGTCGTCCTGAGCCACCAAAAATGCTGCCTTTTTACCAGAAACCAGCATAGTTTGGGGTGAAATATGTCTAGGAAGATAGCCTAAAAAAATGTTTTGCCCTCTGTCCTGCCCAAAGGAAACCAGGACAGATGGCCATAGTTCAAGTTAATATTGAGCAACAACATGATGAAAAAACAAACTATCATAAGAAAACTCAGATACCCGGTGACCTGTCGCAATTTCCTTTCTGACACGTGGATCTGGCCGGGATGGAAAACGGCTGTGCACACATTGGACATTTCCGCTTTGTTGGAGCATTGGAGTACGCATCAAGGAGCAGGTCCAAACGCTGTCCAATGAGGAGGGCTCTGTGCTCCTGGTCTGCCATGTGGCCTCGGAGTTCGAACACGAGAGCCAGATGCTCTGCACGGAGGAGTGGACCATGCAAATCATTGTTTATCGCCTCGTCGAAGGTTTCATTCCCCACTGCCACGTTCATCCCTGCTTTGGCCTCGTCCACGTTCATCCCTGCTCTGGCCTCATACACATTCATCTCTATGTAGACATTGTTCTGAGCCTCATCATCGCTCATTACCTTCTTAGCATGGCGGGTGGGGTTGTAGTCACCCGGCCATGGTATTTCTTCTACATAACAAATTGGGAATTCTTCTGCAGGCTCTCCCTTCAGACCGCTTCCAGCTTGTGTTTCAGGCTCAGTATCTTGAGGTTCCAGGGTGGTCGCGAAATCCTCCGGGCACTATGTTTCTTTGACATAACAGGTTGGGAACTCATTTGCATCTCCTCTCTTCAGACAACTTGCAGGCTCAATTGCAAGGGTGTGTGTGCTACGCTCTATCACAAGCTCAGCTATAATGGCATGGAGTGCCAAGCGGTCGACTCTTGCTCTCTACCGGAGGATGGAAGTCACCATTGACAGAGCGCGCTCAAGGTTATGTCTTCTTTGTCGCTGCTCTTTGTGGGTGTACCAGGCTGAGCCTCGACGAGGCCTGCCTCGCTTCCTTGTCATTGCGGATGAGGGGTGAATGGAGATACAGAGAAAACTGCACCAGAGCTCCCAACCGACGGGGGAGGTCCAAAACGAAAATGAACCAGCTCTATCCAGGCGCTCCAACTTTCAAGTTTTTGAATGATGGCATCACATGGCTCCCTATTATCTCTTTCATATTGAATGTTCGCTGTGCTAGTGCATTTGCATGAGGGAGAAGTCCTGCCTCCGTATAGCGGCTATAATGGCCTGCTACCATTGTAAATGTTGAAGGGATGGGGAGCGGCCTACAACATTTAAGTTGTGGCTTGATGCTGATCCATGTGGCAAGGCGTCGACGCGTGTCAACCCATCCGGGGCCATATTAGTGCCTTTAAAATTGGGTGAATGGGGTCTTTAAAGCACAAGTTAGATCGAAAACAACCCTAGGGGTGTAAATCCTCTTAGTCCCTAGGGCATGCCAACCAACTTAGGGTAAATCTAGTAGGGTATACAAACTTGTATTTCTCCTAGCAACCCCTACTCAAGAAAAGACTTATAAACTTAACAATAAGATGAAGCAACGATGGAGGGTGTATCCAACATACTCCTCCCTAGGGTTTCCACCAACAATAACCAAAATAAGCAAGAAAGAAATAACATATGTAGATTTTTCCTTACCTAATCAAAGAAATGAGATATCAAACCCCAGTTTACCATGCAAAATTCATCCAAGAGTCAAGAGAGCAAGCCTTTAGGGGGTGCAGACCACTCCTCCTCATCCATTCACCAAGATACATTCACCAAAATACATTTCACAAGAGAGAAACACCATAATCGCCAAGAGTAGAGTAAGTTTCAGCCAAATACTTCTCACAATGGGACAGTTATGTTATGAAATGAGATTCACATGATCTTTATTTATACAAAAACCTTAAAAGATAGTTTGTCCACTTACAAGGGTAAAACATAAAATAAGGGGTCAACAACCCTTATCTTATCTCTTGCACCGAATAATAATATTTAATTGTCACTTTAACACAAAAGAAACCTTAAAACAAGATGACATCACCGCTTTAGGGGACGTTTTGGCACTTGAGCAAGTCGTTGGAGAGGAAGGTGGAGGTTGTTGGGGCTCCTCAAGCCTCCTCATCATGTGCTAGTGTCAATCCATGTCTCCTATAATGAAAATATGCCAAGTTTCAATGTGTACCCCCATCACCACCAAACCCTAGCTCCTTCATGATGTCAATCCTCAAGGAGGTGACGATTTGCCTCTCCTAGGTAAGTCGTTTGCGTGGTAGAGGCTAGGTTAGGACCCTCATGATGTCTTCTAGGCCTCCAAACGCACGTTTCTATCATTCGACATGCTAGCCTCAGGAATCCATCCTGTGGGCTTCTTGCCCCATGGAAGCCCAAACTAGGCTCATTCTCCCAAAACTGGCCACCAAGCAAGGTCCTACAAAACAAAAGGGTACACCCTCCAAATATCTCAAGTCAAAGATATCATGACAAGTGTAAACGACATATAATAAGCAAGACACCTAAACATGTGCATCAAAACAAATGCTCAAAACCCTTTACAATTAACCAAGTTTAGGTATGGAAGGGGTGTCATAGGAGTCTTATTGGGTAGACCAAAGCCCTCAAGTAGGGGATGCTCCCAAGGATGGCCTTTCAAGTTTATGTAGTGGATGATGAGGTAGAGGGGGTTTAGACTTCATAAATCGATGATTTTCATGACATACAAGGGCTCATATTATCTCAATTATGGGTGCCTTTGTAAAGGGTGTGCGACACCTTCATTTGCGGTGCACTTTTTCCAAACCCATATTCTTGCCATTCTTTATCTATTTCATGCTTTAAGGAATGAGTTGAAGGCCACTGTCCTGGCATGGTGTCCATATAATGATAGTGTCACTCACAAGTACCTCATGGAAATGAGAAGGTTGGCTGGTGATGAGACCCCCTTTCTCTCAGTTGTGTAACTAAAAGGCACTACCCTAGCTTGGTGACCAGATGATGGTAATGTCATATAGCTAAATACTCATGATCATGATAGGTCAACTCGTAATGAGACCTCCCATCCTCCAACTAACCCCTCAAGCGTTCATTATCATTTATTTTTGTAGGTCCCCCTTTTCTTATAGAGAAGCGTTTCATTGCTTTCTCGAGGATCCCTGCTCGAAGCATCTGAAAGGTCTATATCTAGGATTTTATCTTTTTAGCCAACAACAATCCATGTGTTCCTTCAACATCTTATTCCCATGAAATGAGGCACATGCCCTTCATGGGTCACTAAAGTCAAAGGGCCTAGAAGAGGGAAATATGATGGGAATATAATGAGCGGAAAGTGGCAAGTATGGTTGGGAATGGAATGACAACCCCTTAAGGGACCCCTAGTCACAAACCTTCCCCAAAGGTTGGTCAGTTACTAGGAAATCTATGACACTTACCAAGGTGAAACAGGTTCAAAAGAATAATGTCCAAGCATGTGTTCTATAATCAAAAGTAGCTCAAATACAACATGTTTAATGCCTTAAATATTAGGGTGATTACCTGCCACAATACCTGACTTGTCTCGCATTGAGCAAGACCCATCTGCCTTCTAGAATCTAGCTGGTGTGGTGGATGCACCGACAATGGATCATAATGTGGTGATAGAGTGGGCTTCTGTATGTGAAAGTGGACACTGTTGGTCATGTGATCTCTCGACACTCCATTTCTGCAACCTAAGGGCCTCAAGATACAATCTCCTTAGGTATCCCACAAAATGGGGATAAAAATGCACCACTGAATCGTGATGGTTTCCATATAAAAAATAATATTACTCCCATTTTAAATTTAGATGTGTTTTTTAATTTGATAATACATACCAATGCTTTGTCTTTGTAAAATGCACACTGCTAACCATGAAGGCATTTTTATAAATATAATTTTTATTTTAAATTTAACGATGGCTTTTACATGAATATGGGCACCAATGCTCTACATTGTTATAGTGCGCATTGCAAAGGCATTTAAAACAAAACAAAAAAAAAACTACAGTGACAGACAGGTTTGAGATCCAATGCAATCAATGGTCCCATTGCAACATATACCAAATGTCCCAGATATAAGTAAACAAACCCTATAAAAATCTAGTGCTTAAAAAAATTCTCGTTGTGAAATATAGAGAGGGAAAGCAAGAAAAACAACAAGAAAGTTAGGGCTTCAAATACCGGAGGTAACTATGAAACCCTTTTATTTTTGAGGGAATGCACTTAAAATTGCTTGAATCAAATAAGAGAAAGATAAATATGATAAATATAATGAAATCATGTACCTAAAATTTCTCTGTTGTCGATTTGTATGTGACTTGTGGTGATCCGTTTCAAATTTGGCTCTTCAAAAACATCCACCCACTCCTAATTCTTCACTAGTAAATCTCTATTGCATAAATCTCCCCTCTAAATTTTGGCAAAAGAACGAAAGAATGAATAGAATTTTCATTTATAAACACATACATTTAGAAAAACTGAAATTCACACTCATTTTTTCATTGTATATTTTGACGTATTGATGATAAATGTGCGTGTTTTTTTTTTAATCGTAACTTAATTTTTGCGGTGTGCTCTATAATCCTAAATGCACCAGTTTGGTGTATACTCCAAACGCACCGAAAATCAAAATTCAAATGTAAACAACCGCATAATGTACCGATAAACAATTTAATTAAGAAAATACAAATGCAAACATCCACATATAAAATTTGTGGAGGTTTTTCTTTACGGAGGCTCTAACAGAGGCCACTCTTCAGTGCTTCTTGAAACTTACCACACCAGTGCAACTATTGTATCGATACGCACGGGGTCATCATAGTATAATTAGGTGCATTGTTCACTTTTAAAAATCATTTGAAATTCTGTTTGAAGATAGATTGTTCTATGCTTCCCAAGATGATGGTTTTGGCTCAATAAATAAATAAATTATAATATGAAATGGCCAATTCTTCAAATTCCAACTCATTCCACATTGTTGCAAGTTCTTGTAATTGTATTTTTGGATTTCAGTGGAATTAATGTAAACGTGTTTCTTAATTTGACATTTGTTTTATAAAGTGGTTGGTTGCATGTTTATTATTGGGAAAAAAAATTCAATGCTTCTAATAAATGTTTGGTATAATGTTTGAACATATTAAATGCATTGTGTTACTAATATTATTGATGTAATGCTCAATATTTTAACAATTAGGATTATGATGATGAGTGACCTATCTACCATCTACCGTTGCACCCCACTATGATGCCAAGTCATGAGCTTTCTATTAAACAAGCAAAACTTAGAGAGAAAACATAACAAGAATAGTTGAATCAACCGCCTATTCAATTCCTACTACGTCTCGAGTCACCAATTCAAAACCTCTACAATAACACTAGTTCTTCACATGTTGGGGACAAAGGCAATGATATAGAGGTTGGTATGAATGATTTCTAATGCGATACCCAAGGCATGGAGAGAATTTTGTTGCATGTATTCCTGCAAAATGAACTAGGTGATGGCACTGATGTCATAGATACCTTCTTCGAAAGCCTGAAATTTGCTTCCACCACCTCTCTCATTGTTTGATAGGGGTCAATGTCTACCCAACTAAGGACAACAATGTTATTGTACAACTTTAAAGCAATGTATGGTATGTCAGACACGTGTCTCTCAATACTTTTGAGGTAAATAACCATTAAGTCCCCTAATTTTTAAAGGAATCTCGTCACACAATGAAGGAAGAAAATGGTTGATTTTATTCATGCTTAATGACAATGTACATTTTTATTGCTCACTAAGTGCAGGTTACTCAAAGACAAGGTACTTCCAAGAGATAAATTCTTGCCTGATAGTTGCACAAAGACAAAGAAAATGTTGGGTGTTGAGTACATATCATACCACACATATCAGAATGATCATATTCTGTACATAAACGAATATGCAGACAAAGTTATATGTCAAGAATGTGGGCATGACAGGTACCATAAATCAAAAAACAAGGGTAACACACATGGTCCTCCTCATAATATATTTAGGCACATGCTTATAATTTTAAGGATTCAAAAGGTTTCGTTGCAAACGATTAGTTGTGTTGTAGGGGTGGCATGCCTTAAGTAGAAGTGAGCCAAAATTTATGTGAACCCTAGTAGATTCAATAGCCATGAATCATATAGAAGATACATGGCCCGATAAATCCAAGGATGAAGTACAAATCCTATGATTGAGCACAACCATGGATGGTGTTAACCTGTATTCCCTCTAAAACACTAGCTATTCTATTTGGCCATTGAGAGTGATCAATAACAATATCCCCCCATGGTTGTCCGCGAAGAATGAACATCTTATGCTAGCTCTTATAGACCAAGGTAGAAGATAAGTGAAAAGAATGGATGTCTATAGTTGAAGTGAGGAATGGTTATATCCTCGCTCAAGCATTTTTGAATCTCATTAGGCTAGGTGAGATAGGAGGGATTGTTACCTTGGGCTTATAGTTTGTTAAAAAAATATCAATCAACCCTCTAGAAATAAGTTCTTGGGCCTGATGCTATTATCAAATTTGTACGGTTTGTTGTAAATATATATATATATATATATATATA
>JASDQU010738410.1:306456-316465 GCA_032191745.1 Picea mariana | reverse complement strand
TAGATGAAATTTACAAGAGTTAAATGAATAAATATAAGATAATACACATATGAAAACTTAGTACACAGCAAGTATCAAATTGAGAAGAAATAAAAAAATGATTTTATTGGTATCTTTTCTAAGTTACAATCAAGTTTCTCTTTACAAACCCCTACGAGGGTTTGGACCAGAATTAGACTTTAAAGTCTAGGATGTAATTTTGAATCATACAAAGACAACTGGTATCTGAAAGAAAAAGACCAAGAATGAAATAAGCTAGATCAATCCAAGCTACAAGTGCATCATAGTCTTGACTCTGGAAAATAGCCTTAATCAACAGTGAAAATGAATTCAAAATTTATGATCAAACTAAACAGATTATCAATATAAATGAATGACCTTCTTAAGCATGTCAAAAGTCTGTGCTTCTTGGTCCTTTCTTTTGCCACCTTTAGAGTAACCCTTCTATGAACAAGTGGACTTAACTCTCAAGAAACTCAGAAATGAATGAATGAATAATGATTCTCACTCGAGGCAAGAGCAAACCTTTTCAGAAGTATCTTTCTCTAGTTTCTCATGTCTCCTTTGTCCTTGTTCTCTTCCTTTTATTCTTCAAAAAATAGTTCAAGTGGTTCAACTACCTTTTGCTACTAAATTTAAATAACTTTAGTTAAGATAGGACAACTTGATTTATGATAAGGGTAAATAATAACAATATATGATAATTAATAGGCGGGGCCTCTATATGTCTTTATTTGTTTTATTTTCAACATTTCCTTGTTCCTCCATATTTTACTCAAGATATTATGCACACATCTGTTGATGATTACAACTGCGTGAGACATCCTCCAGGACACAGACTGATCGAGTCGACCTGAGAGAGAGCCCATGAGTTGGGTGTGTGGTTCCTATTTGAGACAAAAATGGAACATAGTGATGGCCTCCTCCTTGCAGAGAGTTGGGAATAATTCCAGATGATTCTTCTGTGTAATGCAGTGAGAAAGAAGATTTGCTGAGTTAAACATACTTGTGGCTGAGCACAAGGTGAACGTGTGAATTCCCATGAGTTGGGTGCATTGTTTTGAGACAGAAATGAAAATGATGCACTAGCCTCCTTTGAGCAAAGAGTTGAGATGATGAAATCCATATGACTCTCCTATGTAATGCAGTGGGAGAGAAGATCTGTTGAGTTGGACGTGCCTGTGGATGAGCATAGGTAAACATGATCCTAGTGGCTGAGCACTAGTGAGTGTGGTTCTCCTATGATACGCAATGAGATAGAGATGTGGACATCCCTATGGATGTGCCCCTAATGATTGATCACTAGTGGGTGTATGAGATCCCTTGCTATATTGTTCAACAGTCAGACTTACCTGTAACCCTAATTGTAATGTAAAGGGTACAGGTCGACCCCACCTTAGTGTAAAAGATAATTAATCTGGTAATTATTAATTATATTGTGAGATAGTGAGGTTGGCCATGTTGTGCCAATAGACACTTATGTTGACAGGTTCAGTCTAATATAAGTAAAGGTAAGATCCCCATTGAGGAATCATATCTCAAGTGTGAGTTTGGAAATTTTAGCAAGTACATTTTCTTGGGAAAAGTGTGCACCTCTCTTGGGCGCTAGTCTTCTAGGGTTTGTGAGCACCCTTTTGTGTGTTAGGTTTTCTTGGTGGTGGAGGTATTTCTCTTGAATAATATAGCAAAGGATTGGCTAGGTTTTCTTGCCTTGTTGAGAAGGGTTTCTGAGGATACTTCTTATGTACTTGTGCATGGTGTTTCTTCTTGTGATCTTGGTTGCAACAACAAATTGTTCATGGTTAAGTAAAATGCTAAAATGGAATGAACTTCATGCTTAAGCCTTGCCTATTGAGAAATCAACATGGTATCAGAGCTTAAGTCTTGAAGAACCCATATCAAAAACATTAAAGCAATCGTCCACCCTCTTCTGCGAATTCGTACAGCCTTCTAGGGTTTTTGCAAAATCCGTACGACCCTCTCTTGTTTGGCTTTTTCATCACTTCACACTTGGACGTTAGGGATGAAATTTGAACAGGAGGGTACGAACTCCTTCAACGCACCTCCAGAAGCTCTTAAAGTTAAATTCCGAGAAATTTTGATTTTTGGCCCTAGGGTTTCTAGGGATCCACAAATTTATGCAAATTTATGGTTTTAAGGTTTCTGCAACTCTTTGAAGAATCCTTCAAGATTACCCGTGTTCTTATGACTTTCAAGGCTTATTGTTGGTAGTCATAAGCCCAACAAAACTTAAGGTTGCTAGCCTAGCCTAGTCGTTACATTTTCTAGCCTAGTTGACAAGGGTTTGCGAAGAAGCTAGAAATATGATGAACAAAGCTATGATGGAAGATAAGCTTGATGGATCAAGCAACTTCAATTTCCTGGAAAGCAAGACCTCTGAGGAAGACTTTTTGTGGGTGATACAAAAATTTTACCAAAGACAACTATCAATGAATGAAAGGAAGATGACGTCCAGAAAAGGAAGCCAATCATCTACTCAAGCCCTTACATTGAAGGGCCGGCTTCAAAATAACAAGGTGACAAAAGGTGACACCATGACTACCTTCCTCATAAAGATCTCAGAGGACATAGATCAACCAGGTGACATTGGAGAAATCATATCAGCATCCTCATGTATTCACATGTATATATTATATGTATTATTGTCATGAGGGAAATTGCAGGAGGAAGGAGCCTTTGCTGAAGTCATGGATCCAGAGGGATCTTAGTGCATTCGGAGGAACACCATAATGAAAGTGAAGACTCTAGGTTTGATTGCTTTAATTATCATACCTCTAACCTAGATTTCTAAAGTTGCTACATTACAAATAGGTGTTGTAGTTGTGACAACATTCCTTAAATTGTTTGATTTTAGAGATGTACTCATTATTCTCCTTTAGGAGATATTCTTGTTTTTGTTTCATTTTGTTTGTTCTCTTGTTTTAGGCAGGTTAACAACAAAGGAAGATGGTTAAACTTCAGACTTTAGAGGGATTTAAAACTATTTTAAAAGGAGGAAGAATATAACCATCATTAAGGCAATCAATGCAATAATACATCATCATAATCTTTCTATGATTCTATGGGAAGAAGCATGCATGACACAGTATATGATTCCTCACCAGATTTTGAAGAACATAACTCATGAAGAATCCTTCGCCAGAGTGAAGCCCAAGATTGAACACTTCAAGATATTTGGGTGCCGGGTGTATTTTTCATGTACCCAAAGCGAAAAGGTCCAAGCTAGACCCTTCAGGGAGAAATGATACATTTATGGGATAACAATGAATCTTCAAAGACATATCAGATTTACATCCCTAGTCAGAGACACATTGAGACTAGCAGATATGTTGTTTTTGAAGAAGAGATAACCCTTCAAATATCCATAGAATCTCAGATGGATATTTATAGTGAGACAATACCTTCTCCCCCTTCAGCAGTTCAGAGGGAGACATACATTATTCCAGCTGATCCGGTTGCTCCAGTTGATATGCCCAAAGTTATTGCAGTAGGGCATAAATGGTCTGCCTAGGCTCGAAAAACTATGCATGAGGCAAAGGAACACACAAGCCCCTCAAGGCACATCCCGTGAAAGAAAAATAGATTTTTTTTTAGCTACTCTTCAGCCATGAGCCACATCATTGATTATGAGCCTTCTTGACATGGAGAAGTGACAAGTGAACAGGTATGGCAAGTTGCCATGACAAAAGAATACCAATATACCTTAAAGAATGATGTATGAGATATTGTTCAAAGACCAGAAGGGAAGTCTATGGTGACTTCCAAGTGAATCTATAAGATCAAGCATGAAACTGATGGAAGTGTCGAGAAATACAAAGCAAGATCTGTAACCAGAAGATTCCCACAAACAGAGGGAGTTGTCTATGATGAGACAACCGATCTAGTAAAACCCACTACACTATCATCCATAAGTTCAAGACTACATCAAATGGATGGATTCTTGATGAGTTTGGGCTTCAGCAAGGATGTTGCTGATTCAAACCTATATTATTACATTGTTGGTGACGAGAGCCTGATTTCCATGATTTATTCAGAAGCCTAGTTATTTGATACAAGCAAGATTTGACTTTTGATTTCGAGATAAAGGATCTAGGTATGATGCACTACTTCTTGGGACAAGAAGTATGACAGAGGACCGATGAGATTTTCCCGAGTCAAGGAAAATATACAGTGAGAATATTAAAGAAAAGTTTAGTACGACAGAATACAAATCCACGATGATGGATTTGAAGAAAATGAATGATGATTATTCAGATGAGATTGATCCACAACTGATTGGATCACTGATGTATCTGGTTAACACCATACTTGATTCATGCTATGCAATGAATGTACTTACTCATTCCATGAGTCAACCGAGACAGACTCACTGGACAACAACAAAACATGTATTGAGATATCTACGAGGCACAGTTAGATATGGCATGAGATATGCCTCTAGTGAAGACTTGAGTTTGCAGGGATATGCATAATGGATAGAAAGTACAGTGGACCAGAAGAGCACATCCGATTGTTGTTTTTCCATGGTTTACTGGTGCGACATAAAACAAAGCTCTGTGGCCTTGAGTACCACAAAAGCATAGTATATATCATTGAGTGTGCGAAGCAGTGCGACTTCATAAGCTTATGATAGATTTACTTGATCATGAGATGGATTCTATGATTATAACCAAAGTTGTGTGAAACTCTTTGAGAACCCTATGTTTCATGATAGATCAAAACACATTGAGATAAAATATCATTTTCAGAGACATGATGAAGAGGAAAGAAGTACACGTGCAGTACCTTCCTACACATGAGTAGATTGTAGACATCTTCACCGAATTGTCTTGGTGAAGAATACCTCTCTTGTTGAGAGAGAGTGTTGATGACTACAACCAAGATAAAGTTCGAGTACTTCCGTGAGAGACTTGGCCTGATGGAGAATTATCCCTAGCTGAGAGGGAGTGTTGATGATTACAGCTGCATGAGACATCCTCCAGGACATAGACTGATTGAGTCAACCTGAGAGAGATCCCATGAGTTGGGTGTGTGGTTCCTATCTGAGACAGAACTGGAATGTAGTGATGGCCTCCTCCTTACAGAGAGTTGAGAAGAACTACAGATGATTCTCCCGTGTAACGCAGTGAAAAAGAAGATCTGTTGAGTTAGACGTACCTGTGGCTGAGGACAAGGTGAATGTGTGAATTCCCATGAGCTGGGTGCATCGTTCTGAGACAAAGATGAAAATGATGTATTAGCCTCCTCTGAGAAAACAATTGAGATGATGAACTCCAAATGACAGTCATGTGTAATGTAGTGGGAAATAAGATCTGTTGAGTTGGACGTGCCTGTGGATGAGCACAAGTGAACGTGATCCTAGTGGCTGAGCACTAGTGAGTGTGGTTCTCATGTGAGACGCAATGAGATAGAGATATGGACATCCCTATGGATGTGCCCCTAGTGTTTGAGCACTAGTCAGTGTATGAGATCCCTTGATATATTGTTCAAGAGTCAGAATTACATGTAACCCTAATTGTAATGTAAAGGGTACAGGTCAGTCCCACCTTAATGTAAAAGATAATTAATATGGTAATTATTAATTATATTGTGAGATAGTGAGGTCGGCCATGTTGTGCCAATATACACTTCTGTTGACAGGTTCAGTCTAATATAAGTAAAGGTAAATTCCACATTGAGGAATCATATCTCAAGTGTGAGTTTGGAAATTTCAGCAAGTACATCTTCTTGGGAAAAGTGCACACCTCTCTTGAGCGCTAGTCTTCTAGGGTTTGTGAGCACCCTTTTGTGTGCTAGGTTATCTTGGTGGTGGATGTCTTTCTCTTGAAGAATATAACAAAGGATTGGTTGGGTTTTCTTCCCTTGTTGAGAAGGGTTTCCCAGGATACTTCTTATGTACTTGTGCATGGTGTTTCTTCTTGTGATCTTGGTTGCAGCATCAAATTGTTTATGGTTAAGTAAAATTCTAAAATGGAATGAACTTCATGCTTAAGCCTTGCCTATTGAAAAATAAACAACATCATCATAATAATATATATAAACAAGAATTTAAAGTAATCATGCCACATCAACATAAACACTTGTATCTCCTAAAATACTTTAAAGGCATGATATAAGTCTTTCAAAAAATAATATCATGTCAACTGTTCAAAAATATGATGATGATGATGATGATGGTTAACGTTCACTAAGACCAAAATTGGTTTATCGGACCTTAAGAAAAGAAAGAGATTACTTGGATTTCTTTAAAATGTTGTTTTGATGCTTGAAAAACATTAAGAGAAACATTCCAAGAGAACTAAAGTTTTGATTACTTAGAAGGTTAGGAAGGTCGATATTGTCAAAAAAATTGGAAATTGGGATCTAATTTGGGTATACACAGAGCATTCTAGGAGAAAGTGTTTTTCATCTTCAACCCTCTTGGTGTCACAAAGGTGACAAATTATTTCTTGCCATGGTGTTTTGGGGATTGTTCAATGCCCAGTTTCACTACGCAACTCGTGAGAATTAGTTCTTATTTTAGCAATATTGATTCTCTTCTTTGTGCTAGTCAAAACAGAGGGATACTTTTGATCTTCAAGGTTAGGGTTAACCACCTCCTTACAATATCTTAATTTTGTTTTATATTCTAATTCTTTGTCGCACTGTAGATTCTCCTTAAATTTAGCCTGTACAATATTTTTAATATCATCGATATTCTGTAGAAAAACTTCTTGTTTTATTCCCCAATGATTTAGCCAAGACTTGGCATCATTATGCCATCCCCGCTTGAACCGTTGGTGATTTTGGCTAGAATCTGAAGCAATTTTGGGAAGAATCTTGTTATCCATGTTGTTTATCTTGTTATATATATGCCTCGTATGTCAAACTAAAATGCCATCATAAAAAAATAAAGTACAAATAATATTTTTTGTTTGAAGTAGACTCTCTTTGTCTACTTCCTTTTGACAATGTTGCACTATGCTTAAGTAAATTTGCATCAACAAATATTTTCTCTTCAACCTTTGACACCTTTGTGTGCATGTCATCAAATGTAATTTTCCTTACGTCATCCTAAAGTTTGGCAGGAAGGGAGTTTATGGTGTAGGAGGATGTCTCAGATGAATCAAGCTGAACATAAATGACAAGTCATTTTCGTTTACTTGGTTGAGGTTCAATGGATAAATCTTTATAATTTTTTGGAAGTTGAACAGAGTGTGCATGTGAAGCAACAGAAGGAACAGGTTGAGCAGGTTGTAAAGGAGGAGGAGGAGGGAGTGGCAATAATATAGTGGGCCAATGAACTACACCGAAGAGAGGATTAGCAGGCACATTATCCTATCCATCATTGGCTAGTGGCACATGGCGTAGCATATGGGGTTGATTAGGAAAGTCTACAATGCTTGGGTGAGGCTGAAGGTGAGGCTTAATTGGTGGCTAAGGTGGTTGGAAGGCAGGGTGTCTATTGATATTGAGAGGGGGGTGAATTAGTATCAAGTACAATTTAAAACCTTTTTCAACTTATACTTAAACCATTCAACTATATCCAATGAGAAATTAACAATAGTATAAGAGTTACACCAATACACCATAATACGCCATGCACAATATATGAGAAATAATCAATAGTTATTGTTCAAGGGAAGTAATGGCTTCCAAAGGTAGCTACAACTTCCAAATGTAAAGGGAGGAATAAACCTCCAAGAGGAAGATACAATCCTCCAATATCAAGAGAGAGTTGAACTCTCCATCCTTGCCCCTTCCTTCCACCCAAGAGTATATGAGAGATAATAAAACTTTACATTAAATCATCACCATCAACCAATCATCACATAGAACCTGATAATGCTTCTTGAGACTTCTTCAATTTCTGCAATTCTTCAATTCTTGGAGTACTCTGATCCTATAGATAATATTACTCAATGTATTCTCTGAAACTTCTCCAAGTTTCACTCCTTGAATCCTCCCCAAAAAGAGGTTATAGAAAGAATGGTAGACTTGATTCAATTCTGGTCTATTCAGGAGAGTGAACTTGGACAGAATGCCCCGCACTCAATAATTAACATCTGATTCTGAAACTTGCACACAAGAAACTGAAGTCTGTACTCTTTCCAATGAAATTTGTCCCACTTCATTTGGATTCTCGATGAAGAAGTTGTGACTGTTTTTACCCGGAACACTTGTTTATTGACTAGCTTCAGAACTGGTCACAAACCCTATCTTCCACAGAGTGTATCTCCATAATTATATCGAATCAAGAGCTGAAATTTTTACCAGAGGTACCTTGATATGTCTTCTCAATACCACAACGATTTCACCATCTGAATCGTTATAGAAAAAAAATTATAGCAAAAATGGTAAGATGACCTGAAAATAACATACCTTAGAACACATCACCAAAAGACTTCATCCTCCCTTGAAATCCGACCTTCTTTACTTCTTATTTCCTCTGAAATTCGACTTCTATCAAAATGAATATCTAATGATGTTTATTTATACCATTTATGTCACTTTATTTTAACATTAGGGTCGACCTGACACTTTCTTTTTTTGTAATTCTTTTCTTTAATTATCTTCAGGACCTACATGTACTTCCTTCTTCAATTCACTTTGTCATCTTCAAAAATTCATTTCTCCTCAACCATGAGGATCCATGTGATGTGCCACATACCACTGAAAACAACATGATGTATACTATCCATTCATGGGTGTTGTATATGCATGTGCATTGTCCTTCATGTCCAAATACCTTTATCAATCTTGCGGTCCAAAACCCATGACCAGGGTTGACATCAATGACAACAACCAATCTTCCAACAATCTCCCCCTTTGTCATTGAAGACAACACTCATGCTCCCACTATCATCATGATCCCAATTTCTCTCCCCCTTTGACATCAATGGCAAAGGTTAGGGCTGCTCCCCCTGAGTTTAATGGAAAAATGTAACTCTCTTCTTTGGGGCTACTCCCCCTGAACATGTGGCACTCAATAATACTTCATCCTTATTTTTTGTCTTTGGGACTTTTTCTTCCTTAGAATCCTTTTGTGTGGCTTCTCTCTTCTCTATATTCTTCATGTCTAGGATGTATATGTTGTTCGTTCTTCTTGTTGCAGTCGCAACCAATCTTCCTGAGTTATTTTCTCTGATTTTACATTTTCGGGAATCAAATGTAAGAGTGTATCCTTGATCACACATTTTGCTAACACTGAGTAGATTATGATTCAAGTCTTCAACCAATAGAACATTCTTTGATTTTACATTTTTTCTTCCAAGCTCTACTACACCTTCTCCAAGTATTTTGGGAGATGAGTCATCTCCAAATGCAATATTGCCACCCTTTCTCTTCAAGCTGATGAATTTGTCTTGATCCCCGGTCATGTGTGAAGAACATCCACTGTCTATGTACCATTCATCTTCTTCTTTACATTCTTCAGCGGTCAATGCTATTCAACAATCTTCATTGTTTGGAATCTCTTTCCTTCTCCATACTGTGGTTGGCATAGGGACATCTTCATTCATATATCTGCAATCTCGTGCTTTATGACCAAGATTATTGCACTTGTAACATACACAATTTTGATCCATTAATGGGTCAAATGGATTATAATTTCCGTTGATAGGTCTACGAACATTTCCATATCTACAATTTTCACCATTCATGTAGCTTGCATAGTTATTCCTTTCATTGATTCTACAATTGATTGGCTTGTGTCCAAAATTTCCACAAGTATAACAATGACCAAGAAGGAAATTTTGATACCTTGGAGTAAGTGGGATTCTTTGTGATGTAGTCCATATAGGTTCATGATCTATTCTTCTGTAGTTTCCTTCATACTGATTGAAGCTTCTTTGATTCCTGAAGGTATGAGGTCTTCTTGGATATTCATCTCTTTTGTAATCATTCCTTCTTTCTGGTATCCTGGTCCACTTCTCATCAACTGTCTGTGTAGCTCTTTCTTCAACCTTCTTGTTGGTATTTGCATCTTCTTTGTATGAAGTTTCACCCA
>JASDQU010738410.1:264026-306356 GCA_032191745.1 Picea mariana | reverse complement strand
TCTTTTCACAACTACCCAATTCACTTCTTAGTTTTCTTTGCATGTCTTTGAGCTTGCTATTTTCAATCTCAACATGCTTCAATTTTTTAAGATTCTCATCTTCTTGTTGAATAATTTTTTCTTCATGATTTTCTTCTTCTTCATTGGAATTTTCTTCTTCAGTGTCATTTCTTTCAATCCTTGGATGAGGACATTCAAATTCAACATGACCTACTCCTTCACAATTAAAGCAAAAGAATTGACCTCTATTTGCTTCTTTGAAACCTGAGATGTTGTAATTTGCTTCAACTTCTTCTTCTTCTTCTGCGTCTTCCCTTACATAAAGGTCTTGTAGCTTGTCCCAAAGCTCTTTTGACGATGCACATGATCCCACCTTGGATTTCACTGAATCTGTCAATCCATCCAGGATGGTATCTATTGCCAATTTGTTGTTCCTTTTTGCTTCCTTCTGAGCTGCAGTCTTTGGTTTCTTCAAATCATTGTATCCTGAAGCAACTGAGAACCAAACATCTACCCCAAGAGATTTCAAGTAAGTTTCCATTCTATTACTCAAGTATTCAAAATTGCTTCCATCAAATGGTGGAATCCCATTTGGAATTTTGTCTTCCATTTCTTCTTAGGATCTTCCTTCCAGTGGTTAAACTGTACTGAAGGTAACCCTCTCTGAAACCAATTGTTGATACTAAGAGGAGGGTGAATCAATATCAAGTACAATTTAAAACCTTTTTCAACTTATACTTAAACCATTCAACTATATCCAATGAGAAATTAACAATAGTATAAGAGTTACACCAATACACCATAATATCCAATATCAAGAGAGAGAGTTTAAATCTCCATCATTTCCCCTTCCTTCCACCCAAGAGTATATGAGAGATAATAAAACTTTACATTAAATCATCACCATCAACCAATCATCACATAGAACCTGATAATGACTCCTGAGACTTCTTCAATTTCTGCAATTCTTCAATTCTTGGAGTACTCTGATCCTATATATAATATTACTCAATGTATTCTCTGAAACTTCTCCAAGTTTCACTCCTTGAATCCTCCCCAAAAAGAGGTTATAGAAAGAATGGGAGACTTTATTCAATTCTGGTCTATTCATGAGAGTAAAATTGCACAGAATGCCCTGCGCTCAATAATTAACATCTGATTCTAAAAATTGCACACAAAAAACTACAATCCGTACTCTTTCCAATGAAATTTATCCCACTTCATTTGGATTCTCGATGAAGAAGTTATGATTGTTTTACCCAAAACACCTGTTTATTGACTAGCTTCAGGACTGGTCACAAACCCTATCTTCCACAGAGTGTATCTCCATAATTATAGCGAATCGAGAGCTGAAATTTTTACCAGAGGTACCTTGATATGTCTTCTCAATACCATAGCAATTTCACCATCTCAATCATTCTAGAAAAAAAGTTATAGTAAAAATGGTAAGATGACCTGAAAATAATATACCTTAGAACACATCACCAAAAGACTTCATCCTCCCTTTAAATCCGGCCTTCTTTCCTTCTTATTTCCTTTGAAATTCGACTTGTATCAAAATGAATGTCTAATGATGTTTATTTATACCATTTATGTCACTTCATTTTAACATTAGGGCCGACCTGACACTTTCTTATTTTGTAATTCTTTTCTTTAATTATCTTCAGGGCCTACATGTACTTCCTTCTTCAATTCACTTTGTCATCTTCAAAAATTCATTTCTCCTCAACCGTGAGGATCCACGTGACATGCCACATACCACTGGAAACAACATGATGTATACTATCCATTCATGGGTGTTGTATATGCATGTGCATTGTCCTTCATGTCCAAATACCTTTATCAATTTTGCGGTCCAAAACCCATGACTAGGGTTGACATCAATGACAACAACCAATCTTCCAACAATATCGAGCGAAGTTCAAATAACCAGTTTGGGCCGACTGGTTGAACTCCTCAGAATTAAAATCGAAATGGATGGAGACCTTCATCCTTTTATTTATGTCTCTTTTCCCAAATGCATTGGGCATTCTACCTCTATTTCTTCTATTGCCCATGTTACCAGAGCAATTGTTGCCTTGACTGAAGAAACTCATATAAATGTCCATCAATGATCAAATTAATATACATGAGTTACAATATGTTAATCATCAAATACTTTTTGCTTTAAAAATAATTTAATAATGGCTCTAAATTGACCAAGCAATAAAGCATGCCAAGGAGATATGAAAGTGAATAAGGAAACCATGGAAGAAATGATAAACCATGTATTTCTTTGTTTGTTGTCCATAACATTAAAACTATAAATTCTTGACCAAATTGTCATTGATCTTATTGAACATGGGAAATGAATGTAAATGGAAATGTAAATGACAAGGAGTAATGCAAAAGGGACTTGTAACTTATGGAAAATGTAATAGATGAAAAGAATGCATGATAATGTTCACAATCCATTTCAATTAATGTTGTTCAAAACCCATCCCACTTTCAATCTGAATAATAGTTCCTATCAACATGCTTTGTAAACCATTGTCTACTATCTTTTAGGCATGTGAAAATATCCTATGATTCATTCAAATCATAACAAACTATTAATCTATCAACAAATCGTTTCTTTGAAAGTTTTTCTATATATATTACAAGGGGAGAAAAATCATGAAATTAAATGAAATATGTCTAGGGACTTTTCGAGAATAATTTATGAAAAATGATATACTATGAGAGGATTTGGTCTCGTTTATTATAAAAGAAAATTAACTTTTAAATCTACATATCAAACTTCCACCTTTTTTCCAAAAATTCATTACATTTCATTTGACGGTCTGAGCTTGTATCATCAAAATCTGCAACTTATTTATTGTGAAAATTCCCATCTTATGTCAACCATCCTTGAATGCTCAAAAACAATATTTTAACAAAAATATTTTATATGGAAAACAAATTTTTATTGTAGCTCTTGATACGGTTTGCAAAGATATACGTTCAAGCTTTAACATCTATGGTCGACGAATTTAAAATGATCTCCAATGACGAACTTGAGTTGAAAACAAATCGTCCCGAAGTTTGTCAATTTACTACCAATTTCGGGTAGAATTGAAACCATATGATTGATAAACCCAATTGTATATTTGATTCAGACATAAATAAAATTTTAACCATAATCATCGAAGAGATATGACTATCTTTCCTTAACAAGATCAATGACAAAGATAATCATCATAAACCCAAAATCTTGCCAAACTGTGAGCTCAAATATTTCAAGACAAGAAGGGATAGGGTCGATTTTATAAGTTCCATCAAACCATACTTTGTTTCGTGATCCATTCTCATACAACCCGAGCTTGAAAATTCAACCATATTTTGTGCAAACAAAATCGATGTAATCAAATAAAACTCTTGCTGGTTATAAGGTCATGGACCAAACTTAATATATATATATATATATATATATATATATATATATATATCAATTTTCAAACTCAAAGATTAACACTAGACCCTTATCCAAAATAATAATATATCTCCAAACATGTTTTTCCCAAGCAATATATCAGACAGTAGAGGAAAAACTTACAAGAACTTGAACCTAGGTCACAATTACAATAAATATCAAATGGGTTTACTCCAATAGCCATACTGATAATTTTTAAAATAAATGGAAAGTGAAATCATGCATATAGCGAAGAAAACATTCATCGCAGAGTAGCCATTTCAACAACATAAACCCTTGAACCATTTATTCATTAAGAGTGAAAAAAACAAGGGGAAAAGAGAAGCATATTCAAAACCCGTCAAAAACCAGAGCCATCAATAAACTATTACGACGCAAAATGCATGCAAATGATGCTCAACAGATGTATATGTAAATACCTGATCTTGAGCTCTTTTATACCAATGTTGTTGGGTGAAAAAAGATTGCTACAACTACTAGGAGCAAAGTTCCCAAACCAGGTTCGAGCTTTGTCTTTCCCCAAGTCGAACAAAATGAAATGACCAATGCCCAAGGCAGAATGGAGGGTGGTACATGTGGGACTGTGGAATTGATTACCACGTCCTTAAAAATTAATGCATGGCCAACGCATCATGTTGGTCTCCAAACATAACTCACGTCGGTATGCCACTTATCACTTCAAACAATTTTCATGAGCCTCTAACATATACATCATATGCCATACAAATGAATCACGACTGATACCAAAATGACATGTCATCACATAACCACACGCTTAACATGCTCTTTACTCATTGCCATCAAAACTCGTCACTTCACAATAATAGCTAATCAAATCGGTAATCATGTGAATAAGGTATGATTTAGTCTGTTGGCACTTTCACCATATGCCATTTATACCATATATTACATACTATGTAATAACCCATATCTTATGCTTTTCAAACATATGCGCCACTTCCATATTGCATATCAAAACCAAAGTTTTCAATGTTTGTTTATATATTTGATGTTTAAACTTAACATAATCTTATCCATCACCTTTAAATACAAAACCATGTAAAGTATACCCATAGCATAGCCTTTGTACATACCAAGACTTTAAAACAAGATTTGTGCATGTGTTATGAAAACTTTTCATATGTATATGGCCTATAAAACCATGCGTGGCCCCTCATACCTTGTCCTTATTCGCATGTATGTCAAATGTATAGTTCACACGTCTTTAAGAGGAGAGAAAATGATTCCAAGTTTTTTGCATATGCAATCATATGAATAAGACAATGAATTTCGCAAGTGTTATGTCGATAAAAGTTGAAGAACGAAGAGAAGTTATTATAATTGTCATACATCGAACTTAAATGCATCAACCCATATCAAATCATGCCAAGAATCATATACATCGTAACTTTTGAATCTTCATAATAATACCACCGATGCAAATATGTATGTATGTTGAGGGAAATGCTTGAAATATGAACATTTATGTGTTTTCTAATAGGGGATCCCACTGATTATTATTATATCGTAATATATGTAGATGTGCCTTGCAATTATTTGCAGGATTTGATAGTAGGCGACGCGATTTCGTGTCAACATCTACCTCCAACCATTGATTGATGAATTTAAGCAATTATGGAAAGGGATACATACATAAAATGTGTCAATATCCATCCCAATAGAGAGGTATTTTACATTGTATGGCATATGTGCGTACACCTTGCACAATTATCCAAGACTAGGAGTTTTCTTTGGTAAGCATGTTGGTTGATTTGTTTATATCTTTAATGTTATTTGGCATACTTAATTTGGTGCAACTATCTTTTTGACATTAATGTTCTCTGGATATAATAACATTGCACGTCTTGTAACAAAAGGGTATCATGGATGTAAATGTCGTGGACCTTCTATAAAGGCTAGGTGGTCCAATCACCTATGAAATCCAGTGTATGAGTGCCTGGGAGTATTCCTCCCAGAAGACCATCCTTGTAGAAGAGTTGCATATGCTTTCAATAGTAAACCAAAGAGAACCCGTAGACCTAAAATAATGACACCAACATATTAGATTAGGGCATATGACAAAGAAAAGGAGAAGGAAATGGTAGAGTTGTTTGATTCAAATGGGGAACATATGTTCTATGATCTTGAATTTTTTGACACCTATGATGAGAAAATGCCCATTGGGATGAAAATGAATTTTTTATTGTACGAGCTTCCATATTGGGAGCATCTTAAGATTGGCCACTTACTAGATCCCATGCACATATTAAAAAATGTTTCATCTTCCTTGTGGAGGCATGTGTCATCAAATGAAAGTGACACATTGGTTGCTAGGAGAGATCTTATTGCTTCTACTACTAAAAAAAGACATTGTCCAAGAAAAGAAAGTAGAGAAGAGGCTAGTCCCTCTTGGTCTTTTAAAGAAGGTGGTGTCCCATGGATTTTGAAGAAAGATGATCTTTCTATGGTGAATGATGTTATATTGGGTGTGAAGGCACCTTCTTTATATGGGTAAACTCTACGACGCTGCTTCACTGTAGAAGGGCATTTGTCAGTGTTGAAATCACATGACAATATGAACCTTCTGAGGCTATGTATGTCAAATACATGATTCATCTTCTATAGTGTCGTTAAAAATATGCTATGTACTCACATTTTTATGGAAATTAACGATGTGTGTGTCTATTTTATAGTGTCATTATCATTTTTTCTCGTGTGTGGTTGTGTGAACTATGGCTTCCCCCAAGACCTACAACATGCCATATTGAATTTATCTACATCTATATGTTAGATCACATCAAAGGAGATTCATATGGATAACATTCCACGAAGGCGTTGAGAGATAGCTGAGATTGTTTGTATGTTTGAGAAGGAACTTCCCATGAGTTTTATGGACTTGTTGTTGATTATTTGGGTTGGTTGTCATTGATTTCAACCCTTGAAGAAAGTCCGGTAGCGAATTTCGGTAGAAAAAAGGTTTGGGTAATGGACCCAAGTTTGTTTGATGTATAATGGTATGAGATTTAATATTTTGAAGGTAAGACTATTCTATATGGATAGTGCATTTCTTGCCATTTATGGTGGTATGAGCTAGAATGCCACATAACTCTTCACGGTTAGAGAGTTATGGCCATGTGAAGTTGGAGAACCCTCATGAGTCATCTAGAAGCCCTAAAAGGTCAAAGTAGTTAAATTTGTTTCAAAGAAAAAATTATTTAAATAAGACTATTCTATATGGATAGTACATGTCATGCCATTTCCGGTGGTATGTGGAACATCACATAACTCCTCATGGTTAGAGAGTTATGGCCATGTGAAGTTGGAGAACCCTCATGAGTCATCTAGAAGCCCCAAAAGGTCAAAGTAGTCAAAGTGGTTGCAAAGAAGAAATTATTTAAATAATAAAGTGAAGTGACGAGTGTACTATAACTCAAAGTGGATACAAAATAAATTATTTAAATAATAAATTTAATGGAGAAATTACTAAGTGGACAAGTGGTTAGAAGTGGGTTAGCCCTAAAATAAGGAAAGTGGTTTAAGATGGTTAGAAGGTAACCCCTTAAGGAAGCTACATAAAAGTATAAATAAGAGGCAAGGGTCTCTCATTTTAATTACACTTGAGCATATTGAATATCTACAAGTGACTAAGGTAACCAAAGGATATCTAAGGCGAATTTCAGAGGGAAGGTGAAGTAAAGAAGGTCAAAATTCAAGGGAGGATAAATTCTTTTGATGATGCTTTCTGAGGTATGTTATTTACAGGTCATCTCACCATTTTCACAATAACTTTTTTTTCTAGAATGATTCAGACTGCGAAATTTGGAGGCCGTTGAGGAAACATATCCAAGTAGTTGTGATAAAAATTTCAGCTTGAGGGTTCTTGTAGTTTTGGAGTTACACTCCGTGGAAAATAGGGTTTGTGGCTAGTCCTGAAACTAGTTTAAAACAAGTGTTTTGGGTAAAAACGTCATAACTTCTTCATAACAAATCCAAATTCAGTAAGACCAAATGTATTGGGTAGAGTACATTCTTTAGTATTCTGTGTACCATTTTCAGATCCATACAACAAATATTTTGTGTGGGGCACACTCTACAAGTTTGCTCTCTTGAATAAGCCATAATTCAACAAGGTATGCCATTTTTGCTATAAATCCTTTTCTGAAAGGTTCCAAGCAGTGAAACCTGGAGGAATTGCATAAAAGAAACTGAAGAACATTGTGTACTATTTTCAGATCTTTATTCATTATCAGTACATAGTTATGATTATTTCAAGTTAGGGTTGTTGACTAATCCAAAATTAGTCATGTGAGACTAAAGTAAAGTTTGATGAAAATGCTAGTCTCTTGTTGTTAAAGTTAAGGAAGGTTTGCAGGTATGTGATCATATACACCGGGTCTATTACAGAGTTACAAATGAGATTTGGATGATGAAATTGATGAGGGATTTTGGTTATGGTACATGTTGGGTACATGGTTGAGACAAGTAGTTGATGAGTTGACACATACATAAGGTATATAATTGATGATGTTGGTACATCTTGATGAGTCATAGTTTATGTGTATTTGATGCATGATTGGTACATATTTGGTGCATGGTTGATTCACTCATTGATGGTACAGGTTGAGGTACAAGTTGGTGCATGGTTGATGCACTTGTTTATGGTACATGTTGATTACATGTTGTTTATGGTACAAGTTGATTACAGGTTGTTTATGGTACAAGTTGATTACAAGTTGTTTGGTGCAGGTTGATTGGTATAGGTTTACAACAATATATCTCACAGTGATAGTGTGACAGTGGTTCCATCATTCTACTTCTACGTCATGGCGGTTGGACGGGGCAAGGACAGGTGGTTGTAGTCGGAGAACATAGGGGGTTGTAGCCTCCGTCTAGTTGTAGGCAGAGAATTGGGCTGTTGGAGCTTCCCTCAGGTTGTAGCATGAGAAACTAGGGGGTTGGAGCTTCCTTCCAGTTGCAGGTGGAAAACAAAGGAAGTTGGTGCTTCCAATGAATGTAATTCTTAAAGACATATAAGAAAAAACATTCCATGGTTTTCTCTCGCTTAGGGTTTCCACATAAAAACACCGGTGTACTGTGTATGTGTATGATTGCTCATTTGTTCATTATTTATTTACTTTGCAACTATTGGATGATAATGCTACAATGATATAACATTTGAAGTTTATGGTTAAAAATTATTAAATTTCTCTATTACTGATTCAGTCCCCCTCTCAGTAATCAAACACTTTCAATTCCATGTTCAAATTCATCTACTTTATGAGGTTGAATTAGCTAGGGTGCTCTCATGTCATTGGACATTCTTCTTAGAGAGGTACATGAAAAAATTGAAGTAGTTTGTTTGACAAAGCGAAAAACCAGAGGACTCTATGACATAGGGGTACATAGTATACGAGTCGTTCTATTATTCTAGTGAGTACACCAGGGGTAGTGGTTTGGGATGACCACTGGGATGATGAAAAAAGGGAAGGGGAGCTACTCCTAACAAATGAAAAAAAGGTGCATGATAAAGAGTAAGTCACTTATATTTTGTCAAATTTATACATATCAACTGTTTACATTGAAGTTGATAAAATATATTTGATCTTATACTATTTGTTTTGAATTTTTATATACATCAACACATTTAGAAATTGATGCCATCAACAAATTCATTCTTTACAAAGTGGAGGCAACACGACCATGGGTCACATTGTATGAAAAGAAAATAAGGAAATGAGACAGTGACAGGAAAGCATTGAAATGGTTGAATGGTATAAGCATGTCTTATCCTAATCATTTAAAAGAAAACATACCAAAAATATATCCCAATAGTTGGGTGGTTGACCACATACAAGAGAAACATGCGATGTCTGGTCGTAACCCACTTGGAGAAGATTTGGATGCAATAAACATAGGGATTGGGTGAAACAACTATGTAATAGCCTCTCTAAGTACCACATTCAATTTGTAATATTGCACATTTGAATTATAACATGTATGATGTTTTTATTAATGCTCGAATTATTAGACATATGACACCATCCTTTGTTTGCATTTTTATAGGCGCATTTGTTCCCATCTATGTGGGAACATGGACATCATTTTTGCACTGAGTATGCCGATGATGGACACATCACACGAGACTGTGGAGTAGAGGTCGAGTTCAACCAATCTAGTCATGTTAGCCATCGTGATGAAAACCCAATAGAGGGGAAGTTATGTTACATTGGAAAGATACAACAGATCATGCAAGTGGACTTCTCATGTTTTCAATGTGTTATTTTTTGTTGCAAGTGGTGGGATACCTTTGATTGGATAAGTGTAAAGGAAGATTGTGATAGTGGGTTAATATGTATAACTCTAAAAAAATATGACTTGAAACTAAGGAGCCTTATGTTTTCACAAAACATTGCAGCGAAGTGTTTTATTACCCAGATGTGTTGGATGTAGATTGGTGGTTCGTACTGAGACATGATCCAAGATCGAAACATCTTTTTGAGAAAAATAATGTTATAATGCCAAGCAAGGAAGATAACCGAGATGATGACAACGAAGATTGATATGTAAAGCTATGTTTCAACATTTGTTTTGTGGATGTGTCATTTTATTATGGGTATCTATAATGACCAATTATGTTTTTCTTTCTTCATTTTATAATGTTGGATATTTAAAGTTAACAACCATTTACAACCACCATATTGAAATACATTAAATAGTGCAAGAATAAGATGTGGTTTTGATATATTTTTATTGTGTATTATAACTGATTTATGTTATATCATATTAACATATGTTTATGCTAACCTTTGAATTACTAAACATTGATTGAAATATTACAAAGTCGGTGACGTATTTGTATAATACAACAGTAAAGATTTATTTAAAAGTATATTTTGTTTAAAAAAGATGATGATATTAAAAAATAAAACCTCAAATTTTTTTATTAATGTTTGAAAAATTCAAAATTAAAATAAATATGTACCTAGTTTGATGGAACTTCCAAGTACAATTCCAAAAAAATAACTTCTTGCAACATCTATGAGTTCTGGAACCACACTTGTGGTGTTGGCATTACCAACTTTGATGGCATTCCCAGCCTTAACTAGTGCAACTGTCATGGATTTCACCTATTCCACTCTATCCTTTAGGGGGGAGAGAGAGAGAGAGAGAGAGAGAGAGAGAGAGAGAGAGAGAGAGAGAGAGAGCGTCAAATTCACATTTGATATGTTTGAGGAGAATATTTTTAGGGATGGAGTAATGATTTCGGATTTTGTAAAGCCATATTGAGATTTCTTGTACAGGTGGGTGGAAAAAAACAATGATCATAGAGGGGCTTTCGCAGTGCAATATATTATATATCATTTTTGGGAGTAATTGCGTAGAGTAAGTCATTAATCTATGACCCATATCCACGAGTATTAGTCGCAACTAACCAATAATTCTCATGATTTGAATAGTCCACTTAGCACTCATTGCATCGGGTGATGCTCACAGGGGTGAAGAAGTGGGATTGAAACCAATGAAATGAATCGCATAGGATCAATCATTACTTCTGAGACTTGCACCCGGTAACCAGGACTTCCCAGGTGGTCACCCATCCCAAGACGCCTCTGGCTCAAGCGCGCTTAACTGTGGAGTTTTCCCCCACAATCAAGCCCACTTAGCTTGCTACCCCATTTTCAAAACCTTAGCAAATATTGTGCCTTATGAACTATCCAGTTAAAGCTCCCTTCACTCTTATTATTTAATCATAGAAGGGTAGTTAATCCCAAAAATGATATCTAAAAACAATGATATTCTAGAAACAAGATATGATTTCTTAAGTGCACTGTCAATAAAGAATGTGATTTTTTCTGTGATCTTTAGAAGCCAATATTGGATCTCAATTTTAGTCCTTTCTATTCTTCAACTAGTGAAATTTGTTATGTTATCCCTACTCTAAGAGTCTCTGAGTGATTATTTGAAGGGAGAAAAAAAGAGGGGAGGCAAGAGTGGTGAGGGTAAAGACCTATATGAAGAGGAGATTGACATGTAGAGTTAGAGAGAGATAGGGGGAGAGAGGTAAAGAGAAAGCTTGGATATAAATTGTTACCATGGAATCCAAGTATTTAAATTCATTATTTTTAATGAATACATTTTTATATTTAATAATTTAAATTTAATTAATTGTAATTTTTAAATAATTTTTTTTTTTAAAGAGGCTGAAGCTTTGTATTATATAACAGTTGTGCAATAGCAAACAAAATTCAACAGTGCTAGTACAAAATTATGGCTCATGGCCAAGTTTTCTTCTACTATTGTAAGACTATGAAACATGCTTACTATTCAAAGAAAATTTCAAAGAGATTTACAACAATATTTTTTTACAAAATACCCCATCAAAAAGTTGAACTTGTAGTGCATTAATTATTGTTCGAGCCATAATCTGGGATCCCCAACGCTCCACTTTGAGGTGGAGATTCTTCTTTGACTTCCAATGGTACACCTTCATGTCTTCCTTGTCCTTGTTTAAAAAAACCATGATATGATGCTGCTAAAACTTGGTTGATAGTGGCAAACTAATAATGTTGAGGCACTATTGAAGCTCTTAAATATTGGCATTCAACTTCCAGACTTTCGATACACTGTGTGAAAATCTGTTTTAGGTTCTCCACCTTGATTTTTAATTGTGGGAAAGCAACCTTGTTGGCTTCTGTAATATCTTCAAGGTGCCAGAGGATTTTCTTAATATCCCTCCAAGTAGGTTCCATTATAATTTCAAACAAAGTACCCCCACAACCTATTGAAAAGAGCTAAAATCCATAATCACTAGCAAATTCAAAACTGGAATGCACCTAATTTGCCAATGGTTGTAGAAACACTCTTACATCTCTGACCACCAAAGTTGTTGTGGCTAGGAATGTTTATAAAAGCACGACCCACACAACTAGAAGAGAGAGAATTAGAATTACAAGAGTTGTTTCAAATGAATACACTGATGCCAACCATGTTTGAAAAACCTCATGCTAATAATATAGTTATCAAATCCAAGGTACATACCCCAACCAAATTATAGACCACAAGGAGGTTTCCAATCACTATGCACCAAAGGGTTGTCACACCAAGGATACCACCCAAAACACCAACATACAAATCTAATCCCTGAGACATAGGAACATTTAAAGAGGAGCTAGGAGTGGTTGAGAATGAAAAGCACAGAGCTTGAAATTGAAACCCTTTGACTACCTAACAAACCCACTCAACATCAACTTAATTTACATTGGCAAACAAAGGAGAATCCCCAACGTTCCACCAGTCATAAGCCATAAAAACACTACTTTCCAAACCATTATCCCCAACAAACAATATAGGATCAACTAAATTCGAATGCAGAGAAGAAAATACCCAAAAATTAAAAGCAGTGAGAGAATGGGATAAGAACGTGATGGATAGGGGGGTCTGGCCAATAGATGAAGAGAACACATCATCGAACTCTTGGAATGCCACTTGGCCCTCCTTCCCGGACACCAAGAACCAACACAAAACTAGGATGTCGATACCATTGCTTATGTAAGCCACTTTTAAAAGAGCAATAAATCACAAAAAAATTGAGTGTGTCAGCCTTCGTGCCCCATCGAAATATCAACGAATGAAAAATGCTCACTTATTTCATTGACTTCTAACACCCCTTCCCCAAGTTTCATGCCATGTTTGGCCTATTGATCCACCATATGATTTTTTTGTCGAAGGATGTGGTAAATTCGACTATCTTCGAATCCTTCATAGAGGAATAGAATGTGAGAGATTATTCCTTTGACCAAATTGCTACCAATACTGGAATGTTTGAGAATGGCCCTAAAAACAAGCATGGAGTCGCCAAGAATGACGATTTGTCGAAGACCTTTTACTTTTGCAATTCTAATTCCTTGCCACATAGCATATGCTTTAGCAATATTGTTTGATGTATGTCCAAACCCCAAGCAAAATACACTACATTATTTCCTTTAAAATCTCTAATTATCCCCCATACTCACCCATGTTTAAATAACAAACATGATTAAATATAACTATTATAAATTTAAAAAACAATTATTATTACTTTATAATTAAAATAGATGAAAAATAACATTTCATAGGAGTAATTATTCAAATTGATTTTTTCATTCATTAACCAAATCCAATACTTGCATACATTTTGATACAAAATTAATGAAATACATTACTTATGATACTTTGTTAATAGAAAATTCAACTTATACTTACATACTTTTACAACTTTTTTAATAGAAGATTCATAAAGTTAGTAATAAAATAAAAAATTGTGAAACCATTCCATCGAAAATGTATAGATCAAAATTTATTATTATTCTTTATATTTAATATTTTAAATTTAATTAAATAAATTAATATATTATAATAGTTGGATAATATAAATTAAAAAAATCTCTGGAAAAATTAAAATATAATAAAATATAATAATTGTGATTTTAGTAAACAATTGTATTATAACTTTGTCTTGTAATCTTCAAATAATAAAAATTTGAAAAATAACATGATTATTAGTAAGTAATTGTATTATAATGTTATTATTACAATATATGAAAAATATATAATTATTCAAATTACAATCATTTCACTGGTCATATTTAAGTATTTTTGTTTCTAAGCTTGTTTAATTAACATATTATATCTTGTTGGACAACAAACAATTCATCTTGAGGAAAAGTTAAACATTATATGGCATTAATGGTTATAACTTTTTAAAGTCACAGTCCAAATTAAACGATTTCATAAAAGTAAGTTGAACATTATATGGCAACTGTAAACTTAAATGAGTGATACATCTCAAATTTAATTTAAAAATAGAGAAACCATTAACCTACTCATAATACATTTTATAAATCAAACAACAACAGCCACAACATTATATGAAAAACATAATATACATGAGCGATATACATGCCAAACATGCATCTCAACAAAATATACAATAAGCATGCCATATATACATGTAAAACAATCAATATACATGTCAATAAGTGCTACTACTAGCTAGGTCCACCACCAAATCCAGATGCATCAGTGTCTCTACTACCGGAGGTAGAGGGTCTATCAGTGACTATGTCAGAAAGAAATGACAAAAGTACACTATCAAATGTGCTCCATAAAGATCAACTTGTGCAATAGTACCCAATGTGAACATAATGTCCAAAGCATCAAAATCTTGTGACACATGTGGAGGAGGAGGTGGAGGATTGGCGTATGATGACACATGTGGAGGAGAAGGACAATGATCGATGGATGGTGACACAAGTGGAGGAGGAGGATTGGTAGATGGTGACACATGTGGAGGAGAAGTAGGAGGATCGGTGGATGGTGCATACACATGCAGAAGGCGAGGAGGAGGAGGATCGGATGTGGATGGTGCAAACATATGTGGATGGGAAGCGGGAGGATCAATGGATGGTGGAGACACATGTGGAGGATAAGCAAGAGGAGGAGGAACATGTAGTGGAGTAGAGGATGTGAATCAATTTGGTGATGATCCAAATGGAGTAGAATCATGAGTAGCATGAGCAGGATCCTTGAACCTCTCGATGAGGTTGACGACACCGACAATATGATGCATCAACAAGGTCTTGTCACGCGGCAGATTCGTTCATATCGTAGACAACTCTGGTACCTGTAATGGGTCTCAAACAAGTGCGGGTACTACTCCTACTCCATGACTAACCATAACACCACATAGGCAATCTACCACCTCCATTTGGAATTTCTGATCCAGCCTACGTGGCATGCAGGGTCTCCTTTTCCTACTCCATTTCCTCATCTAGTTGGGGAGGCTCATCCCTAACATATGTGCCAATATCTGTAGAACAATAGATACTAATAATAAGATAATCGAAACAAAATTTTACAATAAATTACATGTGCATTAAATAAGACATAAATATATGCCACTGGATTTATTAAAACATAAAAATAATATTACCTCTCTCATTTGGTGGCTCGACTGTTGTAAACACGATGTTTGGACATCCTTTCCAATCCTTTCATCCCCACGTATAGGTATTGTACAACATCAAGGACATGATTGTGCTCTCTAGCCAAAAAATCACATGCTTCCCTACTCACCGGAGTACACGACCACTTATGTCGGCCGCTCTTGGGAAACAACTGCCCCCACATGCACATACATGCATCAAATATAGGCTTAGGAGGAAAACAAACTACTCATGGTCAAGTGGCATGAACCCTCTTAAAAAATAATTCAAATAACTTCGACGTGAATGGGAAGAATCTCCTCCCATCTAAAACAATGCAACAACAATCCAATGCAAGACAAAATTGTCTCAACAAAATCTCCATCCACCTAATCAATCGGGGCCTCTACACTAAACTATCTACATAATGCATAAAAGGGAAACTAATGTGATGCCCATCAGAGATAAAGTGTGATAGTGTCATGATAATAAGACACATTCACCTAACCTCCTCTCTATGAAATGAACTCATCTACATCTGACCACCAGGAACCTAGAATCTTGAAGTGGAAAGAATGTCTGGACTGAAATATCTTTGCACAGATGCCAACTGGGTCTCTCCTGCAAAACTAGGCGTTAGATCAGGGAATTGGGTCCAAACCTCCCCCTCCTAGACAACCCAGTGATGAAATAAACATCCTCCTCTGCGAGCTAATACCACAGATAGGGACAGAACCTGAATGCTTATCGACCATGATCCCAATGATGAATCAACTATTATAACAATTGAGAGTCCCCCTTGAGGGATGTACCCTCCTCATAAAACTTGAGGAGGCCAACATCCCTCAAAAGGGAATGTGTCTGTGGTGTAATAGGGCGAATGAAAAACTCCCTCTCCCTCTCTTGGGCCTGCGACTCATTTACAAAGGTGTACATTTCGACCCATTGTTGTTGTTTCTCCTCCTCTTTCTCTCGTCGTCCTTGGCTCTAATTCACATACAAATATTTTTAGGCACATATGTATAGATAAAATGAATTGAAATTATAAAACACACACATATATAAATAACTTGTATTTAACAAAAATGAAAATTAATTTATGTTTGCAAAAAAAATGTAGAAAAGTAACTAGTGCGTCTAAAATAGTCACTACGCACTGCCATTGGTGCTCTATATCAGAAAAACAACACTGCCATGGAGTGTTGTTACTATCATGCACTGGTTCTCCACATTTATTGTCGCACTGACACGTATTTTAGCGATGCATCCCATAAGACGCACCACACTGTTAAATTGTGAAATATTCAACCCCATGTCGTGCTCTTTATAGCATGGGTGCGTATTTTGGACCTAGGGGCACCTCTAGGTTAAATTGTTTTATTGCAAATTAAGCAATGCATTTAATATGAACACACATGTACTGCTATGTTATTGGAGCACCACCATTTTGTTTAGTGATGGGTGCATTGTGTTGTATAGAACATCGATAACGGGGCGTCCAATGATACGCCTCGATATGACAAGTCGTTCAATATTTTTTCTGGTGCGGTTCTTTAATAGCACCGATGCATTTTGTTAACATGGATGCATCACTATGCTAAATTTTATGGCGTGTACACTTAGTGGTGTGTTTGTTAAATTGAATGTATTGGTGCTCCAATGTTCGCAGAGCACTGAAATGTTGTTTAGCAGTGCATCGTCTATTATAATGCATCGATGATGGGGCATCACAAAAGACACATTGCTATGTTTATTTTTTAAAATTTCTCGCACTGCTTTTCTTCGACTAACACTGATGTGTATTGTTAGAGTTTACACACTGATGGTCCATGTTTATTGTCACACAACCATGTATTTTAGTGGTGCATCCCATAGGGCACACCGTGTTGCTATATTGTGAAATATTTGACTCGGTGTCGTGCTCTTTACAATACTGTTGTGTTTGTAGGACCTAGGGGCACCACTAGGTTAAATTGTTTTATTGCAAATTAAGCGGTGCAATGTGTTAATATGAACGCACTGGTGCTACCATGTTATTGGAGCACCAATGTTTTGTTTAGCAGTGCATTGTGTTGTATAGAGAATCGGTAATGGGGCGTCCAATGAGATTCCCTGCTACACCAAGTCGTTCATTAGTTTTCTTGAAGTGGTTATTTTAATAGGATCGATGCATTTGATTAACATGGACATACTGCTACGCTAAATTTCATGAGATGTAAACTTAGCGGTGCACTTGGTTAAATTGAATGCACAAGTTCTCTAGTGTTCCAAAAGAGCTAACATGTTGGTTAGCGGTGCGTTCTCTTTTATAACGCGTCAGTAACATGGCGTCACAAAGGACGCACCACTATGTTTATATTTTAAAATTAATTGTGGTGCTTTTCTTTGAACAACGCTAGTGCGTACTGCTAGATTCTATGCACTAGTGGCAGTGGTTACTATGCATTTATGCCCATGATGCACTGCTTTGGGGTGATTCAGAGCATTCAAGCGCACTGTGTGGAATTGGAAAAAAAATTAAAAAAAGGCCAAATTTCAAGCCGAATTCAAATTTTAATCAGATGAAAATGCAAACAAGAAGGTCATAAACAATTTACCTACATTCTTAGGTTCCAAAGAGGCATGGTTCTACCATTAAGAGGAAATGAAAACTCATGTAATTTCTAAAATTTAGAAGTGAGTGGAATCTAGTAGTGGAACTAACAAACTCGTTGTAGAGAACAACAAACATGGCGTCCTTGGTAGAAGAGTGAGAATCGATGCTTGCTTGAGATTTTGGAAGCGTAGGATGAAGTGTAATAATGAAAATCATTTTGGTAATTTTTATTTATTTACCCTAGCTCGTTGTGCTTGGAAACATGGATACACACCGAGTTATAATGTTCAATGGCACTGAGGCGCTTTATTCGGTGCTTGTTATTTTATTATAACGTATGATGGTGCTTTTGAAAATTTAAGCACTGGGGTGTCATGTTTATATGTGCACTGGGATGTATGTTCCTTATAGGCGCATTGGTAAAAAAAAACCTCTGCAAAAACCTCCAACCGACTGCCTCCGCTAACAACCTCCACTATAAACAAAGAAAGGATAATTTTTTTCCACTACAAGGTTTTCTCCTCATAGTGGGGGCATGTGGCATTATCCATCTCTCAAATCATCAAACTATATCCCTTTCAACCGACATTGGAAATGAGACAAATAATTTTTGTGTGCTAATGGCATTTAAACTTACTCTTCATCTAGCACATGTAAAAGTATTTAATCATTTGCATATATATGGAGACTCTGTGCTGGTCATCAATTGGTTGAAAGGGGATTACATGTTGCAGAATTACACTCTCCTCCCTTTATTCCAGAATGTCAAAGGTATATTGATAACTTCTCACACATCACTTTTGATCATGTGTACATACACATAAACCAAGAAGTGGACAACCTCTCAAGGGCTAGATTGGCATTGGACCAAAGTTTATGGAAAAACAAGGAAAAATCCTAGGATGGTCTCTTCAAATATTTTCATGACTCATAGCTTCTTTAATGAATAAGTGTTATCACTTAATGATATTTTTCTAATATGATAGTGCCTTTTGAAGGCCGAACATAAAAACAATCCCTTTTTATGTATATATTGAACTCTTATAGAAGGTACTTTGCAACTCCTTTTTGTAAATAAGAGTCAAGTTTTGGTTTCTTTATGGTAGTTCATATGGACCCATGGTTAAGGAAATAGCCTGCAAAAAGCCAATGGCTTATACAAATGTAATTTTGTTCCTTTTGTAGAAATAAAATTACTAGTTTTTTTTATTGGAATTTTTTTTATCATTTTAATAATTGTTAATTTATTATTGATGAAAAATTATTAATTTACTATTAATGAGATTAATTATTAATTATTATTATAATATTTTTTAAAAAAGCTAAAAACTAGTCATATATTTATATTATAAACAAAAAATTACAAACATCCCTTGTGGAGGCCTGCAGCAGAGGAAACTAGGACCTCCACTAGCTGAAGAGAAATATATTGGTCAATAACATTTTTACTGATCATCCTATTCTCCTAAACTAAAAAGATATAATTGTGTTTTTTAGTAGTCTATAATATGACATAAAAGCTATATAAACTAAAGATAGTCCCATATTAAGCAAGGGGATGAAATAGACTTTCTCCAAATTGTTGGTCATCTAGGTATTGTTTAAACAAGTCCCTATTGAGTTGCAATAGCAGACAGGGGGTCTTCCTCTATGAAAATAGGGTTGGACCGTGTGCCCACAGAACCAGGGGAGTCATCCTTCATATCCATTATATCATTGTTTCCATTTTGGGGCTGGGAAACCACAATTTCAACACCATGCACAACTTTAAAAAATTGCTTCAAATTTGACATCTAGCAAGTCAAATTTGTGGAGGATAGCTTGTTGAAGGCCCCTTTCCTCTACAACTTGAGCAATAAGGGCCTTAATCAACCAATATGTTTTATTAATCCTATATATATTAGTATCCCTCATTCTTGGGAATCTTGGGTCTTGTACGCACCCTTCAAACTCCTCTTGATTTTTTTCCTTTTCTCTCTGATTGCACCTTCCATCTCTTTTATTTACGCCTTAACTGATTTAAGGAACTTACTATGGTAGGGATTATTTTCCAGCCTTGGTGACATAACATGGCTCTTTGTGAGTAGGGGATTTCATAGAACATGTTCTAGGACTTCTTTCGACCACGTTTTCCCCTTTCTCACTGGCTAAGAGCCTATTTCTTCAGATCATCATTGCTATACAAAGGTTATAATGCGAAAAAGGTAGGGTAAAAGGCAAGGCACATATGTGGTCTGCAAGGATGTCTTCAAGGCACCAAGAGACAACAAGAAAAATGGTAAGCTTCTTTAGAGAGGTCAAACCCTCCATTGACAAACAAGGAGAGCACCAATATCCTCTAGACCTTTGCAACTCAACTTCCCAGTACACCCTCCCATTGATTCTTGAAAGCAGGGTGCCCAAAGACACAAAAAGAACCAGAATTAGACAGAGGACGATGGTACTTGTGGGGTGAAGGATGTCAACAATAATTGAAAGAGGGAGGTCAAGATTACGGGTGTCGTCCTCAGCTCCTCCAATCGATGCAAAATTCTAACCTCCCAAATCCATAATTCTATAATGGTTATCCTCTGCTCCAACCGAGAAATAGCCTCCATGTATTCTGTCATGATGCAAACTATCATTCCTCTAACAAGTTTCTAGAGCCTCATACACCATTGGGATAGGTCAATTCATCATCAAACGATCTGAACTTCACCTACTCTTCCCTTTCGTCACTACGTAGGGTACTAATATGCATGCTAGTGCTAATATGTCCTTGTCGATGCATGCTAGTGCTAATATGTCCTTGTCGATGCCTGATTAGAAAACATCGATGAGCAATCTGGGTCATCCATTGTGTCTCTTCGAAGACCTATGAACTCAATCGTTACCGTGCACCTGTAGATTGACGATCCACACACCTTTCGATAATATTGACCAGTTTATAAATGCCACATCTGCATCTCGATCAACCCATATACAAAAAAGAATTATACCTCCATCTCTGTTGGAATCGACGATTTAACCATGTGTGAGCCGCTAAACTCTCAAGCAAACAAAATACCCGACCCCCGATCTCGGATTTCGCTACGCACCAATCACCGGATCGTTTGAAATCCTCGATAGACCAATCCAACATCCCTTTGCACCAGCATTTATCACATTGCATTCACTTCAAAAACTAGAAGAGACGATGTAAGCAATAAATGAAGATCTATCGTATATTTTTCACAGTCAAGGATGATGAGCTCAGATGTGAAGGCTAGCCACTATTTATTCGAATGTATTTGTAAATGGTTTTCATAATTCGCACAGTATTGTTTAAATTTTCTTACGATACCTCACCACTGATCAAGTTTCACGTAGGAACTAAGTTGTGCCATATTTCTCACGAAGCTGGAGACCAGTAAGTACTCGACCACTGAAAATTGTCGCGCGCAAGTATTTATACTGATTGTCTTTTAAAATGTTTCGATATAAGGGAATCTGAGTTAAGTTGTGTTGCAAGAGAAATGTCGCCATGATGACCAGTGACTTGCTAGTCGCTAAAGACTCTGAAGGGAGGAAGTGAGAAAGCCAGGGAGGCATCTAGCTCAATTGCTAAGAAACTGGATTCCCCCCCCCCCAAGGTGGAATCAATGATCAAAATTTCCTAGAAGAAGCCAACGAACCTGCCTCCGCTCTTCAAGGATAGAAACAATAACACGAGGTCCAAGCAACCACTGCCATCCTAGCTTGATTTGTATAACAAAATTCACCATGATGATTTCCTAGAATTCACGCTTCATAACGAGCCGAAGGTGAGGAAATTGGATAACCAAATGTTCCAAAACATCAAGCACTCTTCAATATATGGGGTGGTGGCTAGGAACCCTATTCTACCATGTGTGGAAACCTTAGAGTGGATCATCCACCATACATACACATAGAAATGCCTAATAAACAATAAATAGGTGGAGTGTATCGACGTATTCTTGCCTACAGAGGTGAGCACATACTATAAACTTAAGGATGTTGAGGTCAGGCTAAACAAAGATTTTGTTGTTACGTTATATGAATGTCATAACACCAGTCAATTACTGGCATCATGGTCTAGGGAGGACAAAATATTCGTGAACCGAGCCTAAGGGTGGTACAATACGATGAACCTCAAAGAACCCTACATATTCTTGATGTCTCTGATTTGTCATTTGTACGGGGGAAAACACTGCTCCAGGTTCTATGAGGCTTGCATGCCTTTGGCTTACACACTGGCTATATCAGGGATCATATTTAACTGGGGAGCTATTATTTCCAAGCAATTAAGCACCAGGATAGAGGAAGCACAGAACCCAAAAAATAAAGAAACCCCTGCATTTTTATAGCATCTTATCTTCTCGATGCGATATGTGCTAAGAATGTATTTCTAGGCTTGAGTCTAAGCTGACATGTCTCTGAGTTGCGAGTCCATGTCTATTTCAACATCCTGTGGGAAACAAGTACAAAAGGTCGATCACTATGATTTGTGATGGATTTATAGCTCGTGTATATGCAATGATATTTAAATAGGAATGCCCAAGGCTATCCAAGGCAGCGGGGAAAGTGATATCCAAGATAGGACTTTGGTACCTAGAAGAAAGAAGCACCTAGATCATAATTTTTGGAGCCATCGGTGCACCACACCTACTACCAGCCCATGTGCCAAACATGCTGGTGTTGGGAGAAATTTGCTACCAAACTATACTACAAGGTTTCAATGCCTCTTTGGTATGGGACAAGAAAAAGCTATCCATCCCCTATGGATTTTATGTAGGTTACCACTTTGTAAAGGAAATTATAGAGGCTAGAAAAGAAGCTCAAAATCAAATAGAGTACAGGTTTTTTACCGAGAGATACAAGAAACACGATCCTAAGAAGCTGGTGGCTGAGCATGCTAATTAGGTTGTATCCCATTGGCCATATGTGCATGATAATTTTGAGGATTAAATATTCATAGAGAGTGCCTTGACATGGGATGAAGTTATGCAAAGAAGAGAAAAACAAACTTAATCAAATTCATGGCCTTTCCTAGGGATGACCAACTGGACTTGTTAGAGCAAACAATAGAAGTAGTGGCAAAATATCAACAGGAAGATACAGAGCAGACCATAGACAATTTAGAGGCACAAAGGCTCTTGGAAGAAGTGGAAAGAAAGATTCAACTGCAAAGGGAAACCCTCATTCTGCCAGAACTAACATCCATAGTAATAACTCGAGTTACACCTAGGGAGGAAGGGGAGATGGAAACCCTTGGGAATGCCTCAATTGGAGAATACAATGAACAATAGAGTTAAGAGAAAACACGAACATGAGAACAAGAGACAAAGAAGATGAGCGAGAATTTGACTTTATGAGATCTAAGTTAGTGTAGCTCAAGCATCAAGTGGAATATTACCAAGACACCACTCGGGCCATTAGATTCATGAGAGTTGAGCTTGGAGAGATCTATAATCAATTCAAGTCGGAAAGATAAATTTTCATGACCCTGATCATTAGCTATCAGGAGGAGACCTTGATAGGCCTCATAACTTACAAAGACATGATGAAGTGGCATAAGAAAGCACATCAAGTGTTAGAGAAAATCGAGTACATCAGAGTGATCTAGAAAGGCCGAGGAGTAGAGGAACATGGCATCACAACGCTCACAAATGAGAACCTGCTTAGTTTCAAAACAACAACATAATATTGGGTACAATTGGTGAAAGAGCCACAATGGAGTATGAAAGAGAGGTGGGAATAATTTCTCAGGAATTGGAACAACATCAATTAGAAGATGAGGAACCTTTGATTCCTAGAATTCGACACACCCGATGACTTTGTCAACCCGCGCACAATAGTTTGACAGTTTGAGGAGCTTGATGCCGAATTTGAGGCAGAAGTTTGGGAGATTTGAATGCTTAAGGAGGGATAGGTTAAGAGATTCATCGATGGATCGATAGGGGTAGCATGGGTCCTACGACATCTAGACTCCGAGGTGGAACAATTCAGAAACTAAGTGATGGAAATGAAGGATAAGCTCAACATGCTGATGGAGCAACATCAATTCCTGTATATGCATAATTGTGAGGATCTCTTCTCCTAGTGGTCTACGTATGACAAAGCAAATCCTTTGAAATAATTGAAGCTTACCGATAGCTTCCACGTGGACGCAATCCACTTTATCTTTTGTTTTCTTTTTGTTAAGTGATCTTTGTTGTTAATTTTTGCATGGCATTTTCGTATAAATAAGGATGTCGACCTTGTTTTGAAAGGTGGACGATTTTTGTAAAAGATGATAATTAGATGAAAAACTATTTTGGAGTTTAATATTGAAGCTCATATAAAGTCGAAGACAAATTTCTGCCAAGGCTTGTGAATTAGCGTAGTCCGTGGATTGTTCTGCATACAATTGTCTACTATGAGTGATTTGGTAAGATTGTAATTGTGTTTAAGCTATATTGAATGATTATGGTTGCTGAATGAATGTTGGCATAAATTCGATGGTGTTTTAAAAGTTGTTGTGTTATCAATAACCAATATTATTTCTAGTTATCTATTATTCTTGCATTTGATCTCCTTTGTTAGATGATATTTACTACTTGATCAATAGGAAAATATTATTTTTTAATATTGATTAAAGAGAGATGTCATTTACATGTTGTTGGTAAAGGTTAACTTGCGTCTAGTCTTCTTCAGATTTTAATTGCTGAATACTAAATAAATAAACTAATAAAGAAAAGAGCCTAGAAGATCCATCCTTAAATGGAAAATAAATCCCATCGAAACTTGTCAGATCATCAATCCAGAGAATCACTCTACCTTAAACAAGAAAGAGTCTAATTGGGCCTCATCTCTGGGCTTGATTCCTACTATTGAGTTAAAGGGAATTTTGACCGCTCAACAAAATTGGCGCTAGGAGGGACAAACAAATGCATCGCAGGTCAAATTAGTTTTTTCAATAGAAACTTACCTCAAACAACCTCTAGATTCAAAACAACCCACATGCATGGCTAGTCCTTCTCAGGATAGCACTAAGATTGAAGGTACCTCTACTTACTACCAATGAGTTACCGCACGCCAAAGATGGTTCGTACCTTCACCCAAAAATTCCCTACGCGATTCCCCATGATGAAATCAATGCATTTAGGAGCATTATTAGATAATATGCTAATCAAATTGGGGCACTGCCATTAGCTTTGTTTCTTCCCCGTAGGAAAGGAACTACCAGATCGATAGTGGATACTCCATATCACACTTTTGTCCATGTGGTTGAGGATCTAGTAGATTTCGCCTTAAATGAAATTGACCAACCTCTTAGTTTTATTCCTAAAACCCCTGTTGTCACCCCACCAACAAGTACGCACTTTGATTTGAAAGTTCTGAATTTGAAGAGGTCGACTCCGAATTTGAAACTAAGATAGCAGGTCAGACGATATGGAAAAAAATAATGAAGAAATCCCAGAAGGTAATCATTAACCTGCAAACAACCAGCCATGGCTGGCTAGGGATTCCCTAGTCATACCAGGATGGTTACACCATTTTCCTTTGCACGTAGACAAACTTCTCCCAAAATATGATCTTGAAACGTTTGGGTCACCTAAATATCACATCAAGAAATTCATATTGGCAATAATATTGATGGATGTCCAACATGAAGATGTAGTGTGTAGATTGTTCCCTTACACTGTCAAAAACTTGGCTTCGACATGGTATTTCAATCTCTCGGCCGGATCCATTAATAGTTGGACGAAATTTCAGAAAGACTTTTTGGATAAGTTTGTTGAAGAGACAACTACCGTGGCCATGATGGCTCAACTTTTCGTCTTCACCATGGGTCCCAAAGAGAAGTTCAAAGATTTTAGTCAGAGATTCACAACCATCCTTAACAAATTTCAACTTGACACTAAATCTACCCAAGAAATGCAGATTGAGGTATATTCTAACGTATTGCTAGCCTCCATCTCTATGTTCGTCAAGAGGGCCGCTAAAATCACTCTGGCTAAGAATTTTGAGGAAGCCAAAATTTGAATTTCAAATGAAAGGCTGCAAAGATATCCAAATCTCCTTGTCAAATTAGGAAACACGACCACCACCTAGGAGGGGACTCTTGCTGACATGGCTGCCAGGTAAACCAACTGAACAAAGCATTGAAAAGGATAACACTGGCTTGGAAAGTCTATAAAGAATGGTTAAGAAACTATCTAATTAAATTGTAGACATGAAGAGGAACGCAGGGGAAGGCACATCAAACCCTAGACCCTAAAAACCATTTTTTAGAAGACCCCCACCATTTAAGGCCACATAACCCATACCTGCTAACTTGAACATCGATTTAAGGGAAGTGGCCTCCAATTCTTGTTGTAATTACCATCAAGAATATCATTCAAAAAATGACTTCCCTTAATGGGTTAATGCCATGAACTTATTGGCCAACCATTTCTTGGATGGTTGTGCTCTAACTGAACAAACCAATGACCAAACATAAAATATTGTAGAAAATGAGGTTAATGAGCCACCTGAGCAAACAACTACGATTATGTGGGATGCAGTCCAAACTAGGAGCAAGGGACCCATCATGCAAAATCAACCTGTCATAGTACAACTCGTAAGAGGTCTGAGAAAAACTCCTCCTCAGCTCAACCAACCCAACCACTTAATCCTGCTCCAAAGTTCCAGGTTCACGAAACAACAAAGCTGGAATATAACATGGTAGAAGACCCGAATAAGTTGAAAGCCAACATTTATGTGATGGACTTATGGAGAATTCCTCACTAGAAGGATCTATTGTTACAAGACTTGGAGGAGGATGACAAGCTCGTGTTAAATCCCAATATAAATCCTATCTCGGGGAAAGGAAACTCTAGGGAAGTCAGGAATCCTAATGTGAATATGGTGTTTGCCAATAAGAAACCTCGGTCATCCATCCCACCATTTTTTTTAACCTTCAAAATTTACAATAGAAATCTGCACAAATGTTTAGTTGACTTTGGCACTTCTTCGAACGTCATGCCTATGTTAGCGTGCAAGAAGTTGAATGCTACTCCTACCAAAAATGACACGCATATTATTCAACTAGATAGAACCGAAGTTAAGGTAATTGGGGAACTGAAATATGTCATGATCCAGATCTCCTATAACCCAAAATTTCACTAGGTCATAAACATCATAATTGTAGATATTCCAGAAGCCCATGGGATGTTGTTAAGCAGGGATTGGTCCAAAAAATTACATGGATATTTCGGTACGAATTGGTCCCACTTGTGATTACATTTGTAGGGAAATCCTAACATGATGAGGATTAACTGGGAAAAATATTTGAAGCATACCGTCATTGACTTGGAAGCTCCTAACGAACCTTCCTCTACTAAATTCCCGGTCCTAAGAAATTATTCTTGTGACTTTGACTTTGGTAATTTCTCACCATGCTTATCCAATGTATTATTTTCACAAAGGTCAGAGTTGCCACTGCAGGACAATCCCAAAATAATTGAGCAATACAGTAAACCTAAACACAATATTCACGCTCAGATTGTAAAGGATGAAAAGGAAATTCCAAAGGTAGACTTAGACAAGCGAGTGCCCAACTTCACTTATGATATTTGGACTTTATTCTTCGGCGAATCAAAATCCCAAGAAGGGGCTGGTGCGGGCTGCATTTTCATTAATTTAGTAGGAAAGCATAGTTTTTTTTCATATAGGTTGGAGTTCAAATGCACAAACAATACCGTCGAATACAAGGCACTGGTTCAAGGACTTAAGAAATCCATTGACCTAAATATCAAGGAACTAGTCGCCTTCGGTGATTCATAAATCATTGTCAGACAAGTAAAGAACACTATTTATTGCAATTCCCCTCTTTTAAGGAATTATGAGCAGGAAGTTCACAGATTGATAGAAAATTTCCAGGCATTCAACATCACAACCATTCCTCGATATAAAAATATATTGGCTGATTCCCTGGCCACAATAGCTTCAAGATTATCTCCCTTGTAAGACTATGAAGCCTCTAGGTTCACTATAGAGTTGTTATACAAACCTTCTGTCTCAGATAACATCACTAACTGGAGGGTATTTGAAGGGGACGAACAAATTATATCCTTTTTTACTAATGAAGAAAACTTTAAGGGTTTGGCTATTGATGATGGAGTTTTCCAGAAGATACTCATTGGGCATGAATATGGAGAGAACAATGTAGTAAGGGCCAACACATCAACTGAACCCAAACTTCATACTATACCTAGGGGAGTGGTCAACCTCAAAAACCTCTTCGATTTACGAGAAAAATTTAAACATCCCAAGAATTCCAAAACGAGTAGTTCTTGTCCTGCCTATGAAGTTATAAATCTAGGAACTGTCGATGACCCCAAGAATATTAACCTTAGGAAATCTTTATCACCCGAGGAAAAGAAAGCTTACCTAATTTTGTTTACAGAATACCATGATGGTTTTTCCTGGTCCTACGAAGATTTGAAAACATATGATACCATAATCATCCAACACACCATCCCACTAAGACCTGAAGTCAAGTCATTCCAACATAAACTAAAGAAGTTTCATCTGTCCCTTGAACCTCTGATGCTTAAAGAGATGAAAAATCTATTGGATGCTAAGATCATATTTCAAGTAAGACATTCTGCATGGGTAGCCAACCTAGTGCCTGCCAAAAATAAGTCAGGGTTGTGGGTGGAATTCAGAAACTTGAACGAGGCTTCAACAAAAGATAACTATCATGTTCCTCTTATGGAACAACTCCTGCAGACTGTATCTGGATCCAATTTTTTTTCACTTCTAGATGCATTCTCGGGATATAACTAGGTTTTGGTATCGAAAGAAGACAAATTGAAGACAAATTTTCGTACTAAGTGGGGTAATTTCACCTATAAACACATGCCATTTGGATTGATTAATGCATGAGAAACCTTCCAGAAAGCCATGGATGTGGCATTTAGAGGGATGATAAAGAAATGTGTGGTGGTCTATTTAGACAATGTCACAGTTTACTCCAAGAATAAAACATACCACATCTCTCACCTCACCCAAAATTTTGAAAGGTGTAGGAAGTACGAAATATTTATGAACCCAAAAAAGACTATATTCGGGGTGGAGGAAGGAAAACTATTAGGACACAATATTTCTAAAGATGACATCAATATTGACTCCGAACGAGTAAAGGCCATCTCACAACTTTCACTGCCTCATAACAAGAAGGCCATGCAATCTTTCTTTGGAAAGATTAATTTCGTAAGAAAATTCACACTTGATTTCGCAGAGATAGTCAAACCATTACAAAGGATGCTATGCAAATATGTAGAATTTAAATGGAGTGAGGAAGGGAGAAATTCCTTTAATGAAATCAAAGCTGCCATTTCCCAAGCCCCTGTGTTACAGAGTCCCAATTTCAGCAAGGATTTCTTCCTTTACACTTTTGCCTCCGATCAATCCCTAACTGCAGTCCTCACTCAAAAGGATGACACGAACGACAAGGCCCCTATCTCATTTATGAGCATAAACTTCTAAGGACCCAAGCTTAACTACCCTTCCATTGAAAAACATGCTTATGTTGTCTATAAAGCACTAAAACACTTCAGATCATATATAACATAGTTACCAACTTAACGAGAACTCTACAGAGTTCTCGTTTTTTTGGGGGTCCAATTTTTTACCTCGTTTTTAAAAATGGTGCTACCGGTAGCACCCCCCCTCCGTTTTTAGGCGTTTTTCAATATTTTAAATTTTTCAATCCACAATGTTTCCACATTATTTTTTTAAATGATCATTTTTCATCTATTTTCAATTTTTTCTATATATATATATATATATATATATATATATATATATATATATTCAACGATGTTTTTAGTCTTTTTTTCATGCTTCTTTCAATCTTAAAAATGTTTTTTACCATTTACTTTTTTGAAGTTATGATTTTTCATATAATTTTGTCTCCTTAATTAATTTATTGTTTCATACTTTTTAAATATAGTGAAAAACATCATTTTTAACACATTGTTTACCTTTACTTCAATAAATTGAAAAAAATTGTAGTTAAATAACACTATTTTTGAATATTTATAAAAAAAATACACATTTTATAGCCATATATCATAAAAAACCTATACATTTTGGTACATATTCCTTAAAATAACATGTCAAATAAAACATTTTTATGGTCATAATTGAACAAAAAAAGTCTAAATTTTATAAGAAATTATCATTTTCTTTCATATTTTTATACATTTGAAGTAAAAAAATGACAACATTTAATAAAAATTTTCAATGTATAGTGATTCACATTCAAATAAAACGAAAAAAGAAACAATAAAAAGATTCATCACAAAACAAAAATAGATACATCTTTATTCTTATTTTCAAATATGAAAGTCAAATCGTTACAATTATAATTCATCAAAAATTTGCAAAATTGAGCATCGTCTTCAAAGACATATTTAAACTAATAAACAATATCATATATTCCAAATTGATCATTCCCAACAGACACATTATCATCTTCTTTGATGTCATTTTGTGCTTCCATTGTGTCATTTTGTTCTTCCATTGGTTCTTTGATATCTGCAAGTTCTCCAAAGTGATCCTTTCCCATCATTCATCCTAATGGTACTTGAGGTTCCTTTGACAATTTTGCCACCTTTGATTCACTAAAATCTCCTTTCCTCAAGCCAACTTCTTTCATTTCATCCGGAAGAGATAGACTAACATTAATTCTTTGTTGAATAAAACTGCACTGCATTGGGTCACTTTCAATGGCTATGCAATTCCTTCCTTTCTGTAGGGAACAACTAATGTTTTTTTTGTTTTTTTTTGTTTGTTAGTTTGTCCGTGACATGTGGGACTAACTTGTGGCTAAGAAACCGCGACTCAGGGGCATCTAAGCAGTCAAAATCAGCCAGGGATTGCACCCAGCCTGAGCCACACCAACCCTTAACATGGATGGATTTTTTGTCCCCGCATATTTAGAATCGGCGACTTTAACATCACAGAGTGCCTAAATAGTACACTCCGTCACCGACTGTCCTACAGCTCGGGGACTGGCAACAACTAATGTTGTACCTAATCACCAAATACAAAATAAATAATGTAGATACTGGAAAAATACATAAATTAAAAATAATCTAAGATTGAAGTGTGATTTCATAAATATTAGATCATAATTCTTACTTGAACCCAAGAACAAATCCAAAACCCAATCTCCTTCATTTGAAAATTTATCTATAAGATAATTAATTAATGCTTGTGGTTTTTGATAAATGTTAAGCATCTCTCCTTTCAAATCTTTTTCCTCATATGTTAGCTTTCTAACCACAACATTGTATACCAATATACTACTGGGAGTCTCTCCATCATTTGTATTGACAAGAATATAATTATAAGAATCATCTTTTGTCCAGATTGCAAGATGTATACTCTCGAAATCACGTTTAAATGATTCTTTCTTGAAGCTCCGAATATTTGGCTTGTGCCTGTAACATAAATAAGTGAAAATTCAATTAACTTGTGAATTAATAAAGTTGTTTTCTAATCTTAATTGCTAAACATACACTTTCAATATCTTACCAAATAAACTGCATCCTTGTCTTTTCTTTCCCCTTGAAGCTTGATTGTACTAATCCTTGTTGCGTGTATGAATGAAATACTAGAAATATCCAAAATGGTGATGTTGTAACTTCTATAAATCCCATAACCACTTTACTGAAAGCTTGGTAAGTATAACGCTCAGTATCATATTCAATGTTTTGGATATTATAACCATGAGGGATATCCACAATAACTAGGGAGTATTCTTTTTTAGGAACAATACTTGCAAGTTTTTCACAATCACCTAATATCACTTTATATTGAACAGTGTCGAGCCCATTCCAAATGTAGTGATCAAGGGTGTCATCAAGTTGAACATTTTGAACACGTCTCCTTCTTTCTCTTTCAAACTTGGCTTTTTGAATAAAACTTTTGAAAGTTTCAGGTACTCCGTCTGCTTTCTTATTTGGCATCTTTAATGAAATAAACAAACATATAGTTATATATCTATAACTATTAAAATATAAATAAATTAACTTACAAACAAATAATATGAATGTAATAAATCAACATACCTTTTTGAATGCAACAAAAATTTGTTTCAATACTGCTGAAGAGATTGAATCTAGATAGTTGAGTTTAACATCATCCCAACTTTCTTCATTCAACATCTTGACCATTTCCTCTTGTATTTTCATATACACCTTGTGACTAAATAAAACAAAAATAATGCTAAACTGAAAAAATTAATTTTCTTGTTCTAACATAAATAAAAATAACTCAACAGACTTACTTTTTAAATTCATCACACATTTCTTCCATTGACAATTCTCCCGACCTAACACGTGATAATATAGTTATGATAAGTTTATCATATTTCACTCCTTGTATTGATCTCCAAGCTGTTATAGTCACATCATCATGAAGATTTCTTATGTCAGGACCTGTCTTACTTGTGCCACATATCAATGGTTTAGCCTTCTTAACTCTCTGATTTTTTATACTAACATTTTCCTATAGGGTGAAGATCTCATCTATCAAATCCCATACCTGTCCAGTTCTAAATCCCAATTGAAAATAATTATCCACAACTCTAAATATATCACTTCCTTTGCGATATTTTTCTTTTGTATTTTCATCATCAAGTGGGAATCCTATTTCCATACAACATTGCTTCCAAAACTTAACATCAACATTTGATCTCTCCCCGTGACATATTTCAGAAAATTCATTGTGGATAAATCTCACCCTTTGAATGAAGGTCATAGACATTCTGTACTCACTGTCGGTGTTATGATCCCATGACAGTAACTTTGCTTATGAATATGTTAAACCGACATAAATTATGCATTTGACTTTCTCAAAAAGAGGATTATATTCTTGCATCAATTCTCTTCTAGCCTCTATAGAATGATTTCCTCCAATCACATAATATTTGTTGTCAAAACATTTTGATCTATCAAATTATTCCCTTGTAGGAACTTCCGTTGGGTCAACAATAACTAGGTAGTCAACCACATGTGCATATGGATTGTATCTAATCAATGCCTTCAAATTGTGAATATGCAAGTGATGCAGTTTTCTAATTTGATATTTTTCCTGCCCTTCTGTGGGTTTATAAAGTTGTTTCACATTCAACTGAAATGTGTGGCCATCATCAACTAAGTTTGTCATCCTCATTTTATTTTGAATGGCATTTTGTGTTGTTTTCATAATACCATCCTCTAGATCAACACCTGGTGTTATTATTTCTCTGTTACCTTTAGAAATTTCACTATAATACTCTGAGCTAACGATGGCTTCTTGAACATTATCAACATTTGTTTTCTTCCTCTTATGATTTAAATGTGTTTCATCTAAATCAATGATTTCTTCATAATCAATAGGAATAGACTCATCATCAACCATCACTCTTTTGCATTTATCTTGTTTGTTCTTTTTGCGAGAAGGAGTGATAACCTCATTGTGACCAATCTCAAAAAAATATTCATTTGGAGTTTCCTCATTTTCAAATGTAACCCTTTTAGGATTTCTAGAATGAGGATTTTTCTTTCTTCTTTCATGTTTTTCTCTGTCTACTCTTGCAGGTTCAACCTCCATTACTTTTTGTTTCTTTTTCCTTCATTCTTGTGTCTTTTCAATATGAAAAGTGTTGATGACATCCATGATATCATTCTCTGTAGAGTAAATCCCCACTAACATATGTGAAATTCGTTCAACAAAATCTTGTAAAAATAAAATATAACATTTCCATGTTAAATAAAATTAAAACATTACCATGATACTAAAAATAATAAACGACACAAAAATAGAAAAACATTCCCTTTCTCAATGTCATCAACGATGGATGCACATAATTCTGAAAAACATTCATTCTTGTTATAATTGCTCAATTTGAAACAATATCTAAACTTGATATAAGTTCTCCCTTGTTTGACAAGTGCATAAACAATATCTGTGGCTGGTACCAAACATATATCTCGTAACAAGCCAAGTGCCTGATAATTTCCTTGCACATGTTCTGATTCGACACAATACAAATATATATGATCTCCATTGTTTCCATGCTTGTCTTTAACAAACCAAGAAAATTCTTGTTTGTTTTCACCTTCCACAGATTTCCACTCTTTAACATTCTTCATTGCCTTTGATAGCTCATGTGTTAAGTTATCATTTTTTCCCCTAACATTCATGGAGGTTCCAGTTGCATTTTTGGATTCCATTATTGCAGGTCGTGATCCAGATATATTCATAGATAATATCTTTCTTGCCATTTTCCTATATTAAGATAAAAGAAAAAAATTAGGCCTTTCACATTATAATAAACTAAAAAACACAACATTGATTATAACAACTAATCTAAAAAAAAATTAAATTTCTTTAACCCATATGTAAAAAAAAATTCGATCCATAGAATTATTGGGCTTATGCTATGCCCATGGCTTGGTCACAGGGTTGGCCAAGCTAGGGAGATGCCGAGCATCGCCCCATCCCCCCCGCGGCTAAGGCACAAACATTGCCCAGTGACCACCATGGGCCAAACCTAATAAAATTTAAATAAAAAACAACAAAAAAACTAAAAAGTTTTTAAAAATTATACCTAAATTAGTTTTTTTTTTTTGCATTTTTTTTCAAAAAATCTTAAGGATTTTGTTAAGATGTTTTGAAAAAAGTCTCAAAATTTTTCAAAAGTTGGGTATTTTTTAGAAAAAAGTAGAAAAAATCTAAACAAATTTAAGGTTTTTTAATTTAACACAGTATGTTTTTGTAAATTATAAGAATTTAACAAAAAACTAACCTCTGAAATGCTAGATTCTCCTCGGATGTCGAGCTCGATGTTTTTGCTTGGTAGATTCTCCTCAGATGTCTTCTCGATGTTTTAGATTGCTCCAAATCCTAAAACAAATACTACCCAAGATATAACACAATATAAAAAGATAAAACAAGACTGTGTATATATAACACAGATGATATAAATTACTGTTAGTATAACGAATGTGGGATTAAATAAGTATATTGTCTACACATATACCTAAAATTATATGGATCATCAATATGTTTAATAAATGTGGGATAAATAAATATCATTATGCATTTAGAGGGAAAATATCATTATGCATGTTATAATATTGTCATAGGGAGGGTGAGCATTTCTATCATTCTATGTTCTCAAAGAGAAGGGATTACTTCATTGGATAAAGAAGACTTTATTTCTGATACATCAACAAATTGTTCGCATACCTCTTCTGTTGGGACTAGGAAATGCCATAGGAATGTTTGTACTGCAAAAGAGGCGTCGTATTTTTCAGCTAGTCATAATTTTGATCATGGTGCAAGCAATTTTATTCAACATGTTCCTCATGAAAGTCCTAAATCAGAGGACTTTGATGGCACCGATGATGAAGAGGAGGAATATTATGTTGATAAATCTAGTCAGTAGTTTAATAATAATGAAAATAATCAAAATGTAGGTCAAAGTGGAGACTATGATCAACGTTTAAATGATTGGGATGAAAATTTTCCTCCAAGTGAGGAGTTTCAAGGTACCGATGAAGATTTCCAAGGCACCAATGAAAATGATGGAGAAATTCCCTCAAGTGGAAATTTTAAAAGCAGTGAAGATGATTATGACAATGGTGGACACTTTTTCCCGAGTGGGGAATTTAAAGACAACAATGTTGGTGATTATGAATTTCCTCCTAGTGAGGATTTTGAAGGTACTGATGAAGAGTTTCCTCCAAGTGAGGATTTCCAAGGCACGAATGAAGATGAAGAAGAATCCCCCCCAAGTGGGGATTTTAAAAGTAATGATGACGATTATGGCAATGTTGGACAGTCTTTCTCGAATGAGGAATTTAAAAGAAGCAATGTTGGTGCTGATGATTTCCCTCCAAGTGAGGATTTTCAAGGTACTAATGAGGATAATGAAGATTTTCCTCCAGGTGAGGATTTTGAAGCCAGTATTGAGGATGATGAACAATATCTCTCAAGTGGTAATTTTCAAAGTAGTGAATATGATTACACCATTGGTGGTCACTCTTTCTCGAGTGATAAATTAAAAAGCAACAATGTTGATGTTGATTTTCCTCCAAGTGAGAATTTTCAAGATACCGATGAAGGTTTTCAAGGCACTAAGCAAGATGGTGAAAATTTTCACTCAAGTGGGGATTTTGAAAGCAATGAAAATGATTATGTCAATAGTGGACACAATGTTGATGATGATTTTCCTCCAAATGATTATGTTGATGATGATGTTATCAAACATTCAAGTACAACAAATGAAGGTGATTGACATTCTCTAGTTCAATCTCCTCTCAATGTTTTGTTTGATACTCCTTGTGGTGATAAGGAAAATCTTTCTAGTGAGGATGATGAAATAGTGGAGACATTGCAAAGAAACATTGTGCATAGGACCATGATTAGACCTTTTTATATCAATCCAAATCATTCTAGTTATACAAGGTCTAGGAAATAATTTCTCACTAAATCAATTTCCATAAGTGAATTGATTTCAAGTGAATGTTGTCAAAAGAGTTGTTTGAAAAGCATGGACTACATGTATGCCTTGAATAAAAGGAAGACATATTTTTCAATGAATAAGAGAATGCAAAATTCATATTTGATGGGGTGCATGATATCCACCAATACATGATATGATTATCTCATTGGGAATATTTTTCTTTGCAGAAAGACTTTTAAAAAATTTCACTCAATTGGTAATCTTCGTCTATCAAGAATCCAGACAAGGTTGGAAAACTATCCATCATTTTATTCAAAGGTACACCATGGACGAGAGAGTGGGCCATTCACAAACACTACATTGTCATGGATGCGTGATTTCTTTTCCAAACATGGAGAGTGTATGCCAGATAGAGACACAATACATATTCCAGATAATTTTTCAAGGAGGGAAATCTACAACTTGTACAAAAGATATGCTGAAGGTGTTGAAGGAAATGGTAATTTTATTACATATGCATATTTTACAAGAATATGGAAGAAACAATTCAACAATGTCCATATTCCTAAGAAATCGAGGATGAGGATTTGTAGTATACGTGCTACTCTTAAATCAAGAAGAGATAAATCTGAAGGGGCAGAAAGAGGTATGTATTTACTATTTTTTTTTTTAAATTGAATAGTTATCAACTAAGAAAACATACGATCAATATTTTTATTTTATGTCATGTGCAGATTCCATAGTCAAAGCACTTCAAGAACATCAGAATCAACAATCAAGTGAAAGAAAAAAGTTGTACAAACATCGGAAGAAGTGTTATGATGCTCCAAACAAATATTTAGGTATGATAATTGATGGGATGGACCAAAAAAAAACACTTCTACCACATTTTGTACGTACACCCAAAAATTTACAGGAAGAGAATTACATTCAGTTTCACTTGGTTGGTTGTATGGTTTTCAATGGCAAAATTGTGTCCAAGAGTTTACTTCACAGCTCCAAATATTCATAATGATGCAAATCTGACCGTCACCATAATTCATCATGTGCTCACTCACTGGTCTGGAAATGTTCCTCAAGTTATCTATCTACAGTTGGACAACACTAGTCGTGAAAATAAATATCAAATTGTGTTTGGATATCTAAGCATGCTTGTTGAAATGGGAATCTTTCAAAAGGTAAAAGTTGGTTTCCTTCTTGTTGGACACACTCATGATCATATGGATCAAATGTTCAGTCATTTTTCAGTAACATTGAAGAGGAAAAATGTTGGAAGTCTACCATCATCGATTCAATGTATCAAGAAAGCATACATTCCAGAGCCTGTTTTTCATATATTAGAAGAAACTGTTGACATGTGAAGATTTATTCAGGGATCACATTGTGAAGAAAAATGTATTGAGCAACTTAATGACATTAGCTTCCAACATCAATTTTGTTTCAAAAAAAAATGATGGGAAAACACTTATATGGGAAAAGCAATATTCAACTACTACAGAATGGGGGCCTTCATCAGGTTTATCATTTTTGAAGTTCATTCCATATCGTCCAATTTTTGCATCAAAGTTATTATTTTTACAATCAGTTGTTGAAATACATAATGCACATAGGTGTAATAGAGATGTAGATTATTCTGAATACCTGGAAGAAATTAAAAAGTCCATTAAGGATACATATGAGTACTTTGATGTTGTTGATTCTATTTGGTGGGAGTCTTTTTTCAATAGTCAAAGTGACATAATTTCAAGCTCAAGAAATGAAGATACAATGTTGAGGACTCCATTTCATTGGCCACAAAATATGCCAAACGAATATGAAGAAACAAACATTGTTGAAGTTCAACAAGAATCTCAAGGTGATATTGAGTTTACACAAGGAGAGGAAAGATAAATGTATATTGGTTCGCGAAGGTCACGTACACAACATGAAGCCATGGAAGACCTTTACAGAGGTTCAATACAAGATATTAAGGAGGGTAGCATGATTGCAGTTTTAGCGACTGAAGATCCACATGGTTATCCATTCTGGATAGGAAAGGTTATAAAGATTGAGAAAGAAAATGACGATGTTATTGCAATTGAAGTGCATTCATATGCAACAAGTACACACCCATTCAATGGCGTGTACAAGCCAGAGATGGTGGTTTATAAACATGTTAATAGAAAGAGAAAAAGAAAGGGTCAAAATACAACTCGTCGTCGCACTGACCTATTAAAATTAGATGATGTTGACATACTTGTTTATGACTTCAATTTGACAAAGAGAGGAACTCTTTTCTCCAAGACAACAAATATTATCAAGAGGTTGCTGCCACAAGAAATAAATGCAAGATGGGAGTCTACTGAACCTAGTCGTAGATCTAAAAGGCATTTGACAAATGAAATGTTAGGCATGCATGTAGACTCAGATGGTGCATTCATCAACAATAGGGAAGAGTATGGATCATCTACATCTTCATCCAAAGAATCATCTGAAGACAATGTAGAGTCTGATGGTATTTCAGAAACCATGAGTCAATCTGAATAAGTGTATGAAACATTTTATGCATTTTTGATCCATATGATGTTTGTATGGTAACTAAAAATGAGCATTGAACGTACATATGATCTTACATGAAGTTATGAATCTTTTGTTATGTTTTATGAATGATATGTTTTTTTATTATGGATAATATAATAAAATTTATTAGCTCATATGTTTTGAATATGGTCAATATAACAATACTTTTAAGAAATTATTTATGTTTCATTCAATGTAACTTGTATTTACTTTTTTATTATTAAAAGGAAAAAAAATATTAAAAAGTGACGTTGAATTTGTAAAGTATATTGTGATATTTTCATGGCATTATGTATTACCTTGTGTTTTGCCTGATAATAACATTTAAAAAGTAAACATTTAAGGGTTGATTTTATGATTTTGTTTACAATAATGATGAGTTCTTTTACCACATTATAAAAATGTGTCATTTTCATACCCCAATTTTAGAATGGGTGCTACTGGTAGTAGTACTTTTCAATTTGATGGTTGATTTTGAGGTTTTGGTTTTAATGGTACCAAGTGATAAAAATACGATTTCAAATGATCTCAAAATTTAACGTCTTGAAAAGATTTTTTTTTTTCAAAAACATCTTATTTTTTTTTAGGTGTTGATTTTAAGGTTTTTTTGAGCTACTGTCTAAGTTTTGAAGGCCATGTTTCAAAAATGTTGTAATTTTGACCCCGTTTTAAAAAATGGTGCTATCGGTAGCACCACTTTTTCATTTGGGGGTTGATTTTGATGTTTTTTTATGCAAAAATATGGGTTTTTTGGGCTAGAGTTCTCGTTTTGAGGTCACAGTTCTCATTAAGTCGGTAACTATGTTATATCCTCAAGAACCATATTAAGGTTATAATTCCCCATCCAATGGTGAGGACGCTTTTCACACAACAAGAAATGGGAGAAAGGAGAGGTAATTGGATGACGTTCATCCAAGAATTCTATCTAGACATTAAACCATCAAATATATTTAGGGGCCAAGGGCTGTATAAACTAGTTGAAGGATCCTGATACTTGGTGGAACCAGAGAATTTGGGTCTGGATAATGAGTTTTCCTTATGGTGTAGTGAAGTAATCTATATCCCACTCGAGAAAGATTCTTGGTATATCAACTTATCTTATTTCTTGCATCATGACACTTGCCTCGAACACTTAAAGCTTAGGGAAAGGAGAGCACTCAGGCTAAAATATGATCGTCTCATTAATTATGTACTTTTTTGTAAGAATTTTGACCATGTGTTGCTAAGATGCCTCAAAAATAAGACGCTGAGAGAGTGTTAGAGGAACTTCATGATGGGTCGGCAAGGGGACATTTCGCAGGAGAAACCACCACTCAAAATTTTTTAAGGGCATGATATTATTGGCCAAATTTGTTTATGAACGCGCATGCATATGGTAGAAAATGCAAAGTTTGTCAAATTAGTGTTGGAAAAGAGAAAAGGGCAGCCATTCCATTGCAACCAATGAGAATTTTCAGACCTTTTGAGCAATGGGGGATATACATAATAGGAGAGATAAATCCGAACTCATCAAAACAACACAAATACATACTTACGACAACTGAATACTTTAAGAGGTGGTCGGAAGCTATTCCCCTCACTCATGTCAATGAAAAAGTAGTGATACACTTTTTGGAGCAACACATCATGATGATATTTGGGGTGCCTTCAGTTTTGGTATTTGATAATGCTACATATTTCTCTTCTACTCTCTTAACTGAATTTTCTTTAGATAAAGGGATTATTCTAAGGCACTCTGCCAACTATTATCCACAAGGGAACGACGTCATCGTGTCTACTAATAAAAATACGGTAAGAATACTTAAGAAGACAATAGTTGAAAATCATTAGAATTGGCACAATGAACTTCATAATGCTCTATGGGCTGACAGGGTAACCCCTAAGGAAGCTCTAGGGAATTCTCCCTACTTTCTGGTGTATGGGAAAGAATCCATCCTACCAACTAACCTATATCTCCCATATTTGCAACTTTCTTAGTTCTTAAGAGGACAACCCTTATCCAACATGCAACAGAGGATTGGCACCCTCCTTATGGTTGAAGAAGAATGAGAAGAGGCTAGGAGGAATTTTGCAGCCCATTAGTAGATAGTCAAAAAATGGTTTGATAAACATAAGGCTGGAGACAAGAATTTTGAAGCGGGGGACTTAGTTCTCAAGTGGGATAAAATCAACGAGCTAAAGGGGAAACATTCAAAGTTACAAAATTTGTGGCTTGGACCTTTTGAAATTGCTGAGAAGATTGGGGTAGGAAGGTATCATTTGAAAACCCTTAGGGGCGAGCTTGACGCTCTTCCCATCAATGACCAAGTCCTGAAACGTTTCTTTTCATAGCTGTCCCGAAGACAATCTCTTGTATTATAGTTTTCCTTTATTGCTTTCAATTTTTTATTTGTTTGGTGAGTTTGATGTTTTCATTTTCCAATTTGTCTTTCCTTTTAATGATTTGATTCTCTTGTTTTGTTTCTTTTGATTGTATTACGATCACTAGGGTATTCTGTGTTAAACTTATGGTGCAATCTGCTGAAACCAGTTCTTTATCTCTCAATTTTAAATTTCGCTGACCAATTAGGAGAAGGTTCTCTAGTCCAGAGACTTCAATGCATGGTTGATTCACGTTTATGTATACATATTACTCAGGGAACAAACAATTTGCATACCTCGTGGCCTGGGAATACTGAAGGAAATGGAAGTTGTTAACTCCCAAAGTAAAACCGTCCTTTCGGTTGAACTTTGTAGAGGATGCCCTAAGCTATTGGTTGCATGCTCAGCTAGTTTTCTGTTTTCATAGTTCAATAAAATTTTTGATACTTGGTTTTATCCAAAAGGTGGAAAAAAGTGACTTTCGGTGGTTTAGGCGAGCCCCCGACGCGCTCATTAACCACCGAAAACGTTCAATTTCGTCAGCAAAATGGTCGATTTGAAATGCAAAGCAACCACCGAAAGGGTTTGGTCGAGCAAAAAGAAAGCTCGTGCTTTCGCACGAGCCATGTGTCAAAATGTTGCAATGATGAAAGTTTCAAACCGCCGATTAGCCCAAGTTGGAGAACATGATGATCGTTCGTGGTTTCGACCGAAAGGTTCCAGATTTCGGCGCATTATCCTTAGCACGTCATATCCAAATCTATGCTAATCAATGACAGTCAGTCACGGTCGCACGGAGTTCATTCCCTCTCAGCAACAGATAGGTTCATGATTGATTGACAGGTTATGTGTTCAGTTTAAAACTCGAAACGACATATAAAGCCCGGAGATCGCTGGAGATATTTACCAAACACGCGATTTTCAATCA